>JAPSES010038257.1:0-12426 GCA_029822895.1 Maxillicosta whitleyi
ATTGTACTTTGGCTCCATAATGGTTGCCTTTATAAATAAAGCCATCTGATGATTTCCTTGGCAGGAATGAAACAGTTATTCCCTTTTGAATGCTAAATAAAATTAGTGTAAACATTTTGGATCGCGCCTATGTTCACATAAAACTTGTTCTGTACTAAATCCACACAATTGTGGATTTTATAATTAAATATCATACTAAACAAACTTTTAGAATGAACTATGAATACCCAGGTGGGAGCTACCCGTGAGTTTGTTAACAAACACAGCCTATATTTGACATTTGTTATGTATACAGTTTTGCTGTGCATGCTTATGCTGATTCCTGTTTCAGTTTGTTTGTTTTGAAGAGTCAAATGGTGAAGATTACAACACAAAGCATAATATTGTGATACTTGATGTACTGTCTGTGTTTTCTCACAGTACTATTCTACAACACCTTTCTGAAATTAGCTTGTGTTGATCCAAGGCTTTACTAAGACTGTGGACATTACTTTCCCTCTAATTTGTCCCCTGTCTGCCTTAAAAATGTGTGAATATTGGGTATAACTATTGACATGATGATGGTAGTTCTTTCTAACCTGCTTGTTAATTTTCTCATTGCAGCTCATAAAGTTTTGGGAGGCATTCCTACCTGAGGCAAAGGCAATAGCTTAATGAAGAGGGAGACATCGTTTTAAGACCTGAACTGCCTTTTTGAACACTTTACCTCTTGACCTGGAACTGAGAGGACAATTTTGAAACACACAACAAACTTCCATCCATTTTTGCTTCAGTCTTTTTAAACATAGTGTATTCTTTTATCTTGTACTTTGCTCTTTGATATAATAAGCTGCCCCATTTCAGCTTTATTTCTTTGGCAAAATTCCTTGTTTGTGACTTGAAGATGTTATAAAACAGGAATCTGGCAGAGATTAACCTGACTGTAGTATTTGTAAACCCTGCTGTCTGTTAGTGAGAGATATATTTATGTTGCTTTGCTTAAACTAGTATAATAAAGTGTTAACACTGAGGTACTGCCCTAGATTAACATTGTCTATAGTTTACATTAGAAGTATGTAAGTCATTCCAAACTCTTAACAGCTTCTGTTGATGGATGCATGTAGGATAATATTTTCATGCACTAAAATGCATTGTACAGATGAAGAAGCAGGTTTTTAAATAAAATACCACTATTGATGGCTGAGGTCATTTACCAGGAGTATTAGCACATTGTTACTGTATACTAAACATACTATATAAGTCTTACTAAAACAAAAGGTATTCAAGGTGACAGAACTTACAAAGTAAAGTGAGGTTACAGTGAGAACAAACTCTAACAGTGCATTTACTGGTATTTTCTATGACGATTTACTTGTTATTAACGTCTTTATGATGACGATCCATTTCTTTCATAACAGTCTTAAGTACTTTTTGTATTCGAGGCAGATGCTATCAGCCATGACTTAATCTCTCATGTTAAGGCCCAGAGGAATTCCTTTGGAAGTGCTGCAGATTGTTTACTGTCCATGTAAATGACTCCTGACTTGTATGTACACATGTACAGTACTTGAACTGAACCATGCAATTACTGTTAAGTATTATTGGTAATCATCCAAGTTTGTCATTTCAGTTTAGCCAAGACAAAAGGTCAGACATTCGAGTAATACTGCCCCTTATTTTTCTTATTCGACATTTGTAAGAGTAGTTTTTCTGTCATGTCATATTTCCGTAAGAATGTGCTTTATTTTTGTAACCACTTTGCATTAGCACACACGTTTCCCTGGAAGTGCTATACAGGTAGATGTACAAAATAAATATGATTGGTTAAACTTTGTGACTCATGTATTCTGGACATTGTTTTTACTAGGACCTTGTTTTAAATGTCTTTTATTTATCATTTTGCATTTTCTGTGCTGAGCTGCTATGACAATTCTGCCTCTGAGTTTATTAAAGTATTTTATGTGACTATGCAGCAAGTCGCCCTACTGTGTAAATTAACTGTCACTTGCAATTTTTTTTGTTACCATTTTGTTGACATTTTGCAGGTGAACTGTAGCTTAAGACTGCTACTGGTTAAAGTATTTTTACACTTAATAAAAAGAGGAGTGTAAAGTAGTGACCTGATGTGATTAATATCTCCAAATTTATCTTAAATAGGTGTGTCAGCTATAACTACAGCATGAAATAAATTCATATTTTAGATTATTGGGGGTTGAAAATGATTATAGGCTAGTCTAAAGAAAAAAACATGACTAATTCCTAATTAGTCTAATGATAACAGGGATAACATTAACTTGTAAAAATGTCGAACTGACTCCATGTTGGCAAACATTAAGTTATTTTTCAGGTTGTACCTATAGGTTAGTGATATTTTTCTCACAAGAATAATTTATAATAAGAAGAGTGATTCTATATGAGTATGTTCTGCTTTTTGGTTTGATGTTTTAAAATTCCTTAAGTTACATGATTTTAGGATTCTTGAAATTGGGTATTTAATGACTGAAATTTCTAATTTTTCTCGAGTAAAATAAGTGGATACTTGTTCCATTTCACATTATAATAGTGCAGTTCCTGTCCTTTCATCCCAGATGCTTGAGCTGCTGAAGTTTGGAGCCCTGCTTTAATAGTTAATTATCCAGTCTGATCTGACCTGGAAGTGTGCGTTGAGAAGCGGGCGGTGCCGTGTTTCTACATCCGGTGTATTCGAACCTTTCAGGAGCAGCAGCGAAGACAGGAGAGCAGCGAAGAATGGACAGAACTGCTACTCCATCGTTAGCTTGAAACACCAGTAACAACAAGCAAGAAACACCGTAAAAAACCTCCCACCGCGCCGCAGCCATTCGTGTCCATTTGGCGTGACGACTACACGAACGGTGCCGTGGTCGTCTGGTTTCTTTGCGCCGGAGGTGAGCCTGTTGTGTTTGTTTGAGATGAGCTAGCAATCCAGCTCCTGTTAGTAGGCTTGATTGGTAGCTAATATTTTTGTTGCTAACGTAGCTAATTTCCTTGTTGCGCTCGCCCCGACTGTCAACTAACCATCAGCAGGCGCCAGATGAGGCGGTAACACCAACCACCGGGTTCGCTTTCGGTGTTTTCTCTCTTTAAACTTACTCCGTGATGGGTTTTAATCATGAAATGTCAGTATCGCGATTTTTCACAGGATACATTGTAAGCTAATCCAGCCACCAAGGCTAAGTACTGTTTGGCTAGCGTTAGCACTGTGGCTGGTCAGTCAGGTTTTATGCTGGCAAGCTGCAATGCTAACTTGGCTAATGGTTAGTTGGCTCACTAATCGATGTGACCATCACTAGAGCAGACTGCCAAGGCTGGCTTTGTTCACGAGAGGATGGCGTACAACTGCCAGCTTGCATCCCTGTTTTGATAGAACCAGAGGCCTGTTTGTAGAAAACAGCATCTTTAAGTTGCCCTCAGCTGTCCTTTCCGAACACCTTTTGACATATGTTAGTTATTACAGTTGATGCTTCCTAGTCCAAGGGAAAACCAGGATGGCAGACAATTTACTCCAAGACACATCCTTAGTCTGGTTGAGTGGAAGCTCGTTAAATTTCGCCCAGGTTAGATGAGTAGTCAAGTTCAATTGAGTGTCCAAGTGAACAGATTTACTCACAGGTAGCACATATTTAATATCACACTTGGATGATGGTGCATGTGTTTAGAAGTGATGGATCATTTGTTTTTTTTAGACTCACAGAATGTTTTCTTCTGTTATCTTAATTTGGATTTATTTGTCAGCATTTTATTTTGAAGTATACAATATTTGTACTACCAACAACATTAATAACAATCTGTATGTGTAGAACATTTCTCAAAACCCAAGTTAAGCTTCAGAAGGAAATAAAGTTGTAAATTTCACTTTTAAAAGGAAGCAGATAATAGACAAGTTGGTTTGTAAAAGCTTATTAAAAGGAGATGAAGAACAATTCAAGAAATTGAAAGTTTAAAAATCTCAGAAAATGCTGTCATAAACGTATTTTGATAAGTGAAGGAATCTTAAAGGAGATCAATGACTCAGCTGTTATTTATTGCTTGTCTGCTGTTTATGAATCCCTAATAAACAAATGCAGTATAATCTAGATCCCTTACTTGACCTGCCACCTTTATGTGTGGCAGGGGTTGAGCACCTGAATCACCCTATGAGTTGTGATATTGGAGAGGAATTCATTAGCAAGCACTTTGTGGACAGGCCTTCACCCATGTGCTCTGACTTAGGCCAAAGAGGCCAAATGGGCCCGTTAGAACAGAAGGGGCCGTAGGGGTCCAGTGCATTTTGAATTGGTGGTGATCAAATGTAGAATCCTGGGTGATCTGGTCTCTCAAAGTCTTTCTTATGAGTAGGGAAGGATAGAGGGGGTTGACAGGTGGATCAGTGATGTAAACTTTGTATGATTCTGTTCTAGTTAAAAGGGTTGAACAGACAACTTGCATTCATACCCTCATTTATGGTCATCAAAAAAAACAGAAATGAGTTTCCTCTGACGAGTTACTGGACTCTTCCATAGAGATAGGATGAGGAACTCAGAGTAGAGTACATCAGCTGTTCCTCCACAGAGACAGGAGCCAGTTGGGGTTGTTCATCTGGTAAGGGTGCCTCCTGAACGAGGGGTTTTGGGCATGTGTGACTGGTAAAAGTCCTCAAGGGCGTTATCTGTCGGCTGGAGGAGGTGAACAGAGAGAGGCAGGTGTGGGCTTCTCTACTCTGGCTGCTGCTTCCTGACCCAAATCCAGAGGAAAATAGAATCCACTGATGTAGGTTACCTTTGTTTGATTTAAATGGAATGTAAATTGTGATTGCTTGAATGATGCATACTGTGTTTAAAAAACAAGGTGTGTACGTGTTCTCCATGATTTGACTGAATTATTGGGATAATCAGAATTCCCACTAGTTACAGCTGATAAGAGCTGGCTTTAAGAAGGCAAGCGGCAGCTGCCACAGTAGGAGTCTGCAATATTGGCAGACTCCCCTTCAGGCTGATCTTTCCACTGAAGGTTAATCACTCCACTCAGAGCCTTTATGTTTCTGTTAAAATGAAAACATGTCAACAGTCTTTTTTTTTTTTTTTTTTTTTTAAAAAAAGGGGACTAACAAATTTAAGACTGATATTTTTTGCAAACAAATGTACAATTGTAGTTATGTATTTGCGGTTTTAAATGCATATTCTGTGGCATCTTTGGTACTATTAGAACAGTAAACGGTGCATGTTGGCTCTTAACCTCTTTACACTGCTGCGTTAGAGGGCCATAAAAGCCACTGAAAATATTTATTAAGCACCTTTTCCACAGTTTTAGTGTTACTGCTATATGTATATGGTTGCTATCGCAGTATAACAGTTCTAATGGTATAACAGTACCAGTTCTCTTGCTCTGCATTGTGGAAATCAAACTTTTTCAACATCAGTTTCCTGGTTCATCATGTCTAGTTCTGCCTGGAAGTCAAATATGTCTGTCTGACGTTTATTTAGAGCTGACAGAGTATTGGTGTCACAGGCAGTCAGAAACATTGTCTGAAATCACAATGTTTCTGTTTTGAGAGCAGTTTATTGAGAAAGTTGACATATTTCCTGTTGATACAGTGTATGATAGTGATGGATATCATTAAGGTAGAGCATGGCAGAGGTGTTCTATTTTTATTTTATTTTTTTCATAGATTGGTACATAATGATGACACAGTATACTTACTGTATGGAGACAAAATATTTGTGGGTATTAAATGATGAATACTCAGTTACTCAGCACTCAGACGATGACCTTAGTGTTCCTGGAATGCTTTTACACGTCATGGCGGAATTAAATTAAATGCCACAGCCACTATTGAAAGGAGCACCACGGCAGCATCAGACTGAGTGCTTATAAACCTGTAACTGTATAAAAACAGGCAGAGAGGCATACATTACATTTAGTCTGATATTCAGATAGTATGCACCGGGAAACAAATATGGGCATATGCAGCCCATTGGTTTTCAGTATAGCCCTTTACACGGTGAGATGGCAGATTTAAGGATGACAAACGATCATTTCTCATTCACATTTTTTAAAAATGTCTTGTTCCTTCCATTTATTTCCTGCTTAGACTGTTAATAGTCTTTGTCGTAGGGTGTTGTATTGGGTTGTTTTTTTTAAACTCACAACATTTTCTACATTTACACCTACACCTCCAGAAAAGAGAGAGTTTCTGAAAAACTGCTTACCCTGTTTTAGTCCTTGGGTTGTGTTGTACTGTAGATGGACAGAAACAGACTTTTAGACAAGCTGAACCATACATCCATGGCTGCTGCCTGATTCAGTCTCATCAGTCACTACATATTAGGGCTGTAATTAATGACTTTTTCAGTGGTCCGCTAGTCTTTGACTACTGTCATGACTAAAATAATAACTATTATTTATATTTATTGCAGCAATTAAATATATATTTTTCCCTTTTTAACAAGAATATTTGATGCACAGCAATTAAAATGCAGAACAAACTTTGTTAAACAAATATCTAGAAGAAATAGAAATCTATTCAATATTCAACAAACATTGCAGCAGTGATAAAATATATTTTTCTCCTAAACAAAACTGCATTTTGTACATGACAATTCCAGTGCCTAAAAAAGTTTATTTAGCAAACAAAACAACTAAATCCTCTGGAGTTGCTATTGGCAATAAAATTAAAAAAAAAAGTGCATGATGTCAGTACCAACATGTTAACACGTTTTTCTGTTGACTTAAGGCTGCATCATTTTGGCCAAAAATAAAATCCCTACTTTTTTTCCTCTAAAAACTTGATTTTTGATTTAGATCTTTTTTTTGGGTCAAACTACAAAAGACCATAGAAATCAGCATGTTGTTTTCATGAGCTGCCCGCAATGCAAGACACTGCTCCCTACCAGAAGAGATACCAATGCAAGTCGATGACAGGCATCAGTCGTGCATGCATGAACACATAATATGAGTGAACCCCATGCAGTTATATTTAAAGTGGGGCAGGGTCTGTGTGTGAAACCACAGCTTACATTGGTAACTTTGGTTACTTTATGGCCCTTCAAAGATTTAATGTTTGTGGTCATTACACAGACTTCTGTGAAAGACCCCTCTCACAGTTAGGAGGAGGAACCTACACTGGCCCGGAGTCACAAGAGAGATCAAATTGATTTGATGATTGCCCTATTTTAAAGGTCGTTCTAATTTAAAAAATCCAATTTCGATTTAAAATCCATTAATCACATAGTCCTACATTGACTATTTGTTCACTCATTGTTGCATCCTTGCGGATCCTTTCCTGGTTGGTTAAGTCCTGGCCTATTAGTTGTTAATTCAGCTGGTACTGAATTGCAACCAATTCTGTTGTTGGTGGTTCTATTGCAGCTGTTGGGCAGGTTCTGTAGTTTATCCTGATATTATGGACTACATTCACAGCAGGTGAAAGGTTGTATGAGTAATTTATGATAATTCCTGTCTTGAGCTGTGTTATCAGTTCCCCTCTTTATGTGAGATCTGCTTGAGGTGTGTTACAATGCCTACACATTATTTTTGAAACTTTCTAAATTGCATTTATTTTAGCCCTTGAAGATCCAAACATTCAACCAAAATCACCTCCTGATCTAAAATGTTCAATAACTGTTGAAACTCTTATCCCATCAATGCATGTAAATAGCTAATTGGTGTAAAATGCAGTGTCAACTTTCCGTGGTCATATGATGCATTTGGATGTTCGGAGGCTCTTTTGTGAACATGGAAATGCCATCATCTTCTGCAACATTGACTCAGCAGTAAAACCCATGTAGTTTGATAAATGACAGTGGATGGAGACACTTATGTTCAGTTATTGACATCTTCACTGAAAAATTTGACTTTATCTTCAGATTTGTCTGTTTTGTGATATAACCCTCAACTTTAGTCTGAGCTTGAATGAACTTCTATATGATGAATAAATTAAATACAGGGAAATCCCTGATTTTCATTGTAAAATACTCTACACAGAGGCTAATGCCATATATGATGATAAATCGTGTAAGAAAGGTTCGCTAGAGAGAAAAACTAATTTGGGAACAAAAGTAGTGCTGGATCTTGTATGGGGTAAAAACTATTTTAGAATGAAAATTCAGAAGTGTAATTATAGCTATATGTTGACCTCAGTAGCTTTAATTCAGTTTGACCTCATGCACACATTTTACATATTTGTATGATTCAAATGCAGTGTATTGACAAAATCTTGAAATGAGCATGAAAACATTTCTGTTCATTAAATGTAATTTCAGTTCATATAAAAATGGTAATCAGTAATCTAAATGTATATACAATTGGATTTAAGTGTAGGCTATGTCTTGTTAGATAGCTTTCAAAGTGTGCCCAAAGGTGTGTATCCTCAATAAATAATCTGTTTTAGACATGGAACCTCTGCAAAGGCTGACACTAGGGATTCCCTACTGCACTTCAAAACCCACAGAGCTGAGTGGATAAACCACAGATCACCTTCTATTCAACAGCAACAGCCCACTAGATTACTTAAATTTGTTCTTTTCCTTTTTTATTATGCGGACAACTTGGAGTCAAATAATTATAATGTATAATTAATGCATCAGTATTACTAAAACTAGTGTAATGCAATAGAGTTTTATTTTGTGCAGATGATACGTTTACAAAGACACTATTAAGTCTGAAAATCTGATCACCTAAAACTTAAAAATGTTTTATTGCAGTACTTTTTTATTTTTTTTACATGTATTGTGTGTGAAGTGTGTTATCATAGCCTGGTTTCCATTGCAAGTTTGTGACTTTGCAAAGTCAATGTGGTAAAATCCTCATCAGTATTTAAGATTTAGTCAGAGAATTTCTTTATATATGTATAATTAAAACACTATGTGATTAAAGGTCAAAGTAATTCACTATTTTGTTGTTAAAATTAGGATTGTCACCTGAGTTTGTTGGATAAATAAAACATGTTATTGATTAAAAACTTGTAACTGGTAGTGAATAATTAAAATAAACAATTAAAAATGTAAATTTTAAGAATAACTAGCCAGCATGCACTTTATCAGACATTTATCATGCAGTTTTTTATGTTAACACTGGTAGGGAATGAAAGGATTGGAAATATGTGCATGTCGGTGTGTCATATCACACAGGTCTGCAGTCATATTGGCCCATCAAACCCCACATACTCCACCACTGTGTCTTTGGCTTCAATAAAAACCACTCCAGTCACCTCCCTGCTGCTTATTCTGTCTTTTCCTCACTTCCACTCTTGACTGTTTTGCAGCAGGTCTTCATCCCCCACACTGCTGCTCACTTTACATTGTTTACATGTACATCACATGAGGGAAGAGGTGTGTATTAGGTCACACAGCTCTAGTCAGTAGAGAATTTTGGAAACAAAAGGACAACAAAATGACACTGTATGCAGGGTTCACTGGAAGAAAAATTATGGACACTGGACCTCTGAGACCAATCATAGTGAGAGATATATATATAAAGTTGTTGTCCCTTACTGATGTGTATTATTTCAGCCCTGGCCCTTATGTCGGGCATGTCTGAACATGTCACAAACACAGTGTAGCTGTTATTGTGTGCCTGCAGTACTGGAAACTCCCAAACACTTAAACTAGGTAAATCGATTATGTGTATACTAAAAAAAAATAATAATAAAAAAAAAACACTTCTTATGAATTAAATCAATAATGTCTTTCTAAGCTATGTCTTGTGCATCTTTAGTAGAACCAAAGACATGTGTAATAGACTTACTATTATCATATAAATTAAATTCAGTGTCGAATAACACTGAATAATGACATTTGAATCCTGTCTACAGTGTTTGCTGGCTACATGTATTTGATGCATATTTTGGTGAACAGAATTCTACATATAAACCGCTTTATCTGTACCCTATAGTAATTTTTTGCAACAAAAACATTTCTTGATTCTGAGTGACAGCTTTGTTTAGCAGTATTACAGGGTGGTGTGTTGTTTATTCATGGTGTGTATAAAACTACAGTTCCAGTCTTTGTTCACATGTAAACAGAGACCACCAGGGAATAGTCATTAACAGCAGTCTGGTATGACTGGGCCCAACACGGATGGACACAGTTTAAATGAACCTGTGTTTAGTATTTTTTTTGTGTGGAAGACAAAGCTAGGGGAGCGCGTCTTTACAATGTGGTACACTCAATTAGAGCGGACTACAAATGATTATTTGCACAATGGAAACCGTGACAGCTCAACTTGAGTCTTTACTGCAAACCCATTTTATAGCCATCCTGTTCTGTTCCTCATTTTATGTAATAGCAACACTACACAGTTGCCCTTGAGAGCAAACTCACTGTCTTTGATGCTGAGATCTGTGCAGGCAACACTGAGCATGAGTCATCCGGAAGCCCACACACAAATATTTTTCAGCAGCAGCCTTTCCCTGCTCGGGAATTACAGCATTGTCATGATCTCTTAAATGAAATCATTAGGCCTGATAGTTGTTTTATTGAAGGTTCAAATAGAGTTCTTTTAAAGAATTAAACATTGATCATGTTTTGTGTATTTATTTTTGTTTTAATTTTCGCTACAGCTAATGGAAGAATGGATAATCTGCCTAATTTACACCCAACTAGTTAACGATGTCAGAAAACCCAGGAGAGGCCTGCAGTCGATAACTATTGTGTGTCTTTTATCAGTGGTTGCTTCATCCAATACCAAACAGACAAGATCCTATGTTATCACATCTTAATATTTGCATTAAAGCAGTTAAATCAGAAACAGTAAGATGAACTTCAGTGCAAAACTTGTGTGATGAATGACTTCCAAAATCAGATCCCTGTCCATCAGGTTAAGCTTTGGTGTCCTTGGAACCAGATGTAGCTTTATATAATTGTTTACATAATATTCCCTGCTGACATTGTCTGGGAGGCTTTAGCTGTTGGTGGTGAAACGTCATTGGAGATGCCTTCATGATCATAAACTAGGACTTAAGGTTAATGTTGATGCTCAAACTGTTGCTGTGTTTTGTGACCACATTGATGTGATCGGTATCTGTAAACTCAGCAGTGCTCTGTACCAACAGTAAACCAAGTCTCAGACAAGTCAGCACTGTCAAATATTAAAAAATATTTTTATAACAAATGACTTACTATAAGTTATACATTTTCTTCATGCCAAAATTTATTATTATTGCAAAAAGCTGTTGTAGTAATTGCATAATGTAGACATTGATTAGCATTCATAAACATTTGACTTCTTGCTTAAAGAGATGGCTTTACCTTAATTGCGATATAGGGCTGATGGTGGATTTTTCTTATGTTGCTGGAGTTTTCAGCTTCCTTGCATTATATGGCAAAAAAAAAAAGTAAAACACTAAACTGAAGTGTCTGGAGTAGCATCAGTAATCAGCCTAGACTATATAGCTAATTAGATACAGGGGTTAGTGTAACATCAGACATATTGGTGCACGTATACTTTATTAGAGCTCCAGATGGTGTTGAATCCATTATTGTTTTTGAATGAGCTGACATGAATCTATTCAAATCTTTTATTGAAGTATTGTTGCCAATTTACATGTCTGAAATAGTTTGTTGTGAAATAGTCACAGGCATCACAAGCACTGTGTGTATTTGTGTAATTTATTCACCCTTGATCTGTAAAGACCTGCAGGTGTGTAAAAAGAGCTGATAAAATGGTTACAGCTTCATTTAGTACCCAGAAAAGGTTTATTTCACTTGATCTTAAGAGTAAAGATTGAAATGGTGGAGTAGTTTTTTGAACACTGCATGGAGTGAATGTCTTATCTCTGTGTTGTGTGGTCTGTTTTTTTTGTTTAGGTCTTACACCTTCTTCCTTCCTGTGACAGATGTTGAGGCCACAGATCAGCCTGTTCAAGTTGTAATCGAGGTGCAAGGTTGATGATACTGTGCTACCCATTAGCAGTAGCAGCCTCTGTCCCATGAGCTCCGTGACTGTGCCGTCCAGGCGCTCCCAGTGACCAGGGCTGTGGTGGGCCTGGCCCAGGTGGCCTTTCTGAACATCCCACTGACCTGCGCTGCTCACACCATGGATCAACAGAGAGATAAATATGGGGAGCGGTCAGCCAGGAGCACTAAGGTTTCCCAGGGGAGTCGCAGTGGACACCCGTCCCGACCGTCGGGCTCTTCCAGCTCCTCTGGGGTTCTCATGGTTGGGCCTAATTTTCGTGTGGGCAAGAAAATTGGCTGTGGGAACTTTGGTGAACTGAAGCTTGGTGAGTTGAGTCTAAATTTTGTGTTAACTGGTTAAAGCCTCAGTGGATTGAATAACATTTACAAGTAGTAACAAGTACAAGAGACTCAGTTTTCAGCCATACACTAGTCCAGTGTTTCCAACCTTTTTTGCGCCACGGCACATATGTGACATCATATTTATTGAATTGGACCATAAAGCTCAGAGGGGTGCACCAGCGACCCCTCAGACTGAGCCCCCAGATTGAAGTCT
>JAPSES010038268.1:0-12426 GCA_029822895.1 Maxillicosta whitleyi
GTCTTAATTGGCCTTGAATTATATGATACATTACACAATGTACAGTATATGTAAGCAGTCAATGGCACATTTGAAAGACACATGAAATATACCTGTCTGCCTGATGGAGAGTGATCTGCAGAGCTGCTTTGTTGTGGCTGTAAAACAAAATTTATAATCATGAAAGACTACCAAATTTTGTGTTGTTGCATAATAATAATAATAATGATAATAATAATAATACATTTTATGCTGACAAGTATTTATTGCATTAATAATACACTGTCCTTCATTATTAATCTTCATCTAACCATTCCTAGTTCTATTGGGGAATATGGGGTAAAAATCCATTCAGATGTCTGAATTCGCCTTGAATGATATGATAGGCCTACATTACGCAATGTACTGTACATGTAAGCAGTCAATTGCACATTTGAAAGCCACATGAAATATACCTGTCTGGCTGATGGAGACTGATCTGCAGAGCTTTTGTGTTGTGGTTGTAAAACAAGATTTATAATCATGAAACACTACCAATATGTGTCTTCTGGTCCATAATAATAACAGGGTAATAATAATAATAATAATAATAATAATGTTCATTGCATTAATAATACATTGTCCTTATTTATTATTTTTCATCTAAGCATTCCATCTAAAGCCTTATTAGGATGGGACTAATTCTATGGGGGGACGTGGGGTAAAAATGCATTCAGATGCATCAACATGCATTGTGGAGATGGCAGGCACGTCACAACTGTCACAATTAATTCACTCACTCAATGCGTGCATGAATATATACCCCTCTCTCATTTGCTTTACTCGTTCGAATAGGGCTAAAGATTTTAAACATTATTTCAATATTTCCTGTTCTTATTTAACTCCACTCCAATAGGTGTATAGCATGATTAGACCTAATCTGGCTCAGTAGAATCAGACTGCAACGCATCCCCCGTCCAAAACGAAAAGCATGGAAATGAGAAGCAAAGACGTTATGTTGGGGTTTATTCCGTACTAATGGAAAAACAATGAAATTCATCGCTTGGAAGAGAAAACGTGTGGCTGTCTAAACAGGTTTATACAGCGATATCTTGTGTGAGTAACTTACCATTGACTGCATGAAATAGTTTCTGATGTCTGTCAGCTTTCTCTTCCTGCCCGAGTCAGACATGATTCTCCCAGCAGTAGACACACTGCTCATTTTCTTTTATTTACCCCGCTTAGTCCAACAATTTACCAATGGCAACCCAGTCATGATGACACATACAGGAAGGTGAGCCAATCACAGATAGCAAGCCTGTCCCCACCAATGACATGGCATCTTTGAGAGGCGGAACTCAGGAAGGGAAAATTAACCGTTTGTTTCCCGAATGTCGTGCGAAAATGGATGGATGGATGGATGTTGAAAAAACTCTTTTCTTGATACAGCACGAAGCATTTGAACCACTGCAATTACAGGAATACCTGGAAAGCACAAGCAGCAGGTGAGAGGTCATGTGGATAAAATGCTGTAGAGGGAGCAGAGGAACACACAGTACTTCAGATAACTATATGGGCAGAAAGTACCTACTCTCTCTCTTCTTTCCATTTTCTTTCTTTGAGAAGCACCTCTCATTCATCCTCATAGTTATCAGATAAGAGTCAGGGATCAAGAGGTTACATGTTATGAAGATGGTCTCCACGGTAACTATAGCAATAAAGTCATCACATGGCCACAATGATTTCCTTCCCAGGAAGTAGGAAGGTTGAACATCATCATGGGGCCTACTCTCATGACTCATAATTGGATTTTTTCTTTCCCAGTTGATTACCTCCTATGACGAGGGCAGGAAACAAAACCCTGACCTTCATGCAGCTATACACTACACTACAAAATCATCTTTGTAATAGCTACCAAATAAACTTGATTCTCCCACTGTGATTGAGCAACAACACTTTTCTGTCTTTCTTTTTTTCCCCCAAAGACATGCACCTGGAGAATAGGTTGATTGGTAACACTAAATTGGCCCTAGTGTGTGCATGTGTGTGTGAATGGTTGTCTGTCTCTGTGTGGCCCTGCGATGAACTGGCGGCTCATCCAGGGTGTACCCTGCCTTCTGCCCGTAGTTGCTGAGATAGTCTCCACCCCGAAAGGGACTAAGCGATTGAAAATGGATGGATGGATGACTAGTTAACAATGCAATAAGTACTGTAACTACAATATATTTATTACTTCTGTATATATAAGTATATAATATAACATATTAGTAGTTCTGTAAAACTAAATGTTAAGTGACCTATGAGCAGTTTTGGAAAGTTTTACCAAAGTTTTTTGAAGTTGAGGGTGCATTCATTTGTGTTTGAGAATGTAACAGTCAGAAAATTACACTTAATTTCTTTAGAGTCCCTCTATGTTGTTAAAAGTGTCAATTGTTCAGTCACCATCATTCATTGTCTCACTTGCAATTTTCACTTTTTTTTGAATTGTGGAAATTCAGTTGGTACACTGAAAACATTTTTCTGTAGTTAATGGAATTGTTGGTTGAAATGCCACTTTATAAAGGCCTGGGATTGTTGATATTTCTGTTGCAAATGTCAGCTTTGTTGACCTTGATGATTTTTGTGGAAATCTGAGAAAACATGTTTATTTAAAAGTAAAAAGATAATGGTTAAAATTAACTTGGTTTATTATCGTCATTACCAAGCATTTAGCACATGAGGAAGGTGATTCCACAGAATTGGTATGTTTTCAGATTTGGAAATTTAAATTTTAAAGTAATTTTATTTGCATTTTTTAAATTACCAGCCGAAACAATACATCTTAAAGTGACAAGAAATGACATGGGCCATCTCAGGCTATCTATTTTATTTATGTTATGTGTCATCTTCTACTTCATTATATGATTAATTCGTCAACCCTGTTACGGACAAACTGGTTAATGTTCCATATACTTATATGTAATTATGTGTAACAGTTTACACTTGAATGGGTAGTAAAACTGTCCCTTTTTCCAATGTATTGTTTTCAGATATTTTTAAACATTAAATTTTAACTATCATATGACCATGTACATCTAAATGGTTAAAGTAGGCCATGTGTTAATATAGCTATATTATTGTTTATATGAGAATGGTATTGGATAAAAGCCATTTTCCAAACTGTTATCTAATGTTAATTGTAATGGAAATACCTGGGTTATGGTTGCTATTGTAATTCTTTATATTTTTATGAAATTCATGGTGGCAACAGGACTGACATACAGTAACAGGGTGGACAAAAGTAACAGGGATGATGGGACACATTCTGCCAAACACTTCATGAATAATATCTTGACATAAAATATTGCTATTATTGTTTTATCATATTTCAATTTTAAGAGTAACAGAAGAATTACAGAATCTTTTAACTTAAAAAAAATATCACAAATGAAGTTTAAAATTGAGCTAAGCTGTTGACTGCAACTGCCTTTTTCGCAGCTCTACTATTTGACTGGGCTCCATTTTCTCTGCTGATGTTTCTTTTCTCTTTCATTGCACTCCTTTATGCTCTTCTTTTTCCCCTGTTCTCTGTCTCTCATCCATTTTTCCTTCTCCCATGCGAGATATTTTGCCCTGCTCTGTCTGGGTCCTGATCATGACATGCGCAATAGCGCCTTTGTTTCTCAGGTGTACTTAGAGGCATGCTAATAGCATCAGTAAAATGAGTAAAAGCAAATATATTTATCCAATTATCATAATAGGACAGCTACTTCAGCAGTCTCTTCATACAGTACATATTAGAAGCATACTATGAAATGAGGCTATAGTAAATGCCTACAATGAAAAACACGGGTATCATCAGCTCAGTGATGAACACAACATCAATTCTTGACATTTTAAAAAGTTATTTAAATTAATGCTTAAAAACTGTGTGGGGGAAACCTAGTTAATGTCACCCCTGTTACTGAAGAATAACTGGGAAAGTGACAGGAATGACAGTAACAGGGTTGACGATTTCACACTAATTTGCCCCTAGCTAGCTAATGTTCAAGGCCACAATAGCAGATGTCATACAGTTTAAAAGGATATTACTTGTAAATTATGTAAATATAAATATATGAAGCACATCTTTTCAAGAAAAGGGTTAAAACTTGGTAACAGTAATGATGCTCTATGATTTACGCACCCCCAACAGTCCGATAAAACAACAAAATTCCTCAATAACGAAGACTAAAACTTACTTCTGCTTCATGTGGTGAAAATCCCCTCCCTGTGAGTGATGTCACATCCAAGAAATGGTTTAACTGGTGGAATTTATTTTGCAGGGTTTTTTTTTTTATGTCAGTAACAGGGTTGACTTGAAATCAGGGGAAACTGATAAAACTATTAATATTTTATAAAGATTACATGAATGCATGTTGGAAACAATGCTGGACTACTAAAATACTCCTAGAACAACATAAAAATCTAAAAATTATATATATTTTTCAATAATTAACGATTATAAAGACCAATTGAAAAATTACTTTTACTGTTGGGGACAAGCCAAAATCCCCACCTCATCAACTAAAATGCAAATTAAAAATGGGAAAATAATAATCAATAACCTTATTTTTAATATCAAGTTGGTGGGAAAAGATGTGTTAATGTTGTGCTTTAAAATTATACATGCATTTGTTATTATAATGATTTTATGGCCTTTTATATCTCTGGGATGCAATATGTACCGATTCGGTGGAATCACCCACGAGCGACTGGGTAGCCTTGCAACTGGCTTTGATGCGGAAGATTTGCCAGTTCGAGACCCAGATGGCCCCTTGGGAGAGGTCCTTTACACTATATATCCCTATACCTGTAGCCACAAGGGGGCAGTGTTGTGCCTGGATGAATAGGGTTGTGTGTCAGGAAGGGCGTCCGATGTAAAAAAAAAAACAAAAAAAAAACTGTGCTAAATCAACATGCAAATGTGATTTGCTGTGGTGACCCATGACGGGAAAAGCTGAAAGGAACATTCATTCAGCACATGAGAACAGTGAGCTGCAATTGAAGATGCTCGAGACCAACACCAGATTTTCTGAGATGTAACTGCCAGCTTTAACTACTACTACTACTACAAGGACTGCTGTCCTTGCTATTAGATGAGATGCTATTGAACTTTTTTAAAATTATTATTTAAATGCATTTCTTTTGCACTGGCAACATTTTAACACCTAATGAACACGCCTTTCACTGTGCAGTAATCTTAGAACTACTCAGACAAATTTGGGAATTTTCTTACAAAACGTCACAAACTGGAATAGTCCAACTCTGCTTCACCCATTCAGTCCCGTATTACAGCTGCAGTATGAGTCCTAAATTTTATATATCATGGTGTTAGCTCACAACAGTCAAGAATAAATCAAATTCTTGGTAAGAAAACATTTTCCATCATGGCAAAATGTGTCTCAAGAAGGCCTATGTGACTAGAAATGTTTTCTGAAGTAGTATGTGTAGTATAGAGTTTGAGAGCCACTTGTGTTAGATTTTTGTAAACAACGTTAGTAACTAAAGAGAAGCTTAGTGCTTTTCTTCCTCCTGGTAGATGCGCCATCTGCTGTTTGGACAAAGCATCTGGCTTTCTAGGAAGAAAAGCCCTCTGGCAGAAATTAAATTGCCGCATTGAAGTTTGAAGATGCAGTATTCTGTATGTGAAGTGTTTGAGCAATAAACTACAACAGATGTCCATTTAAAATCTGTATATTCCTCTTTTCTTTTTCCTCATTCAGAGACGCTCCCCAGGCCAATGATGGGGGAACCAAGACGCCACGTTCCAAAATGTCCTCCCGCTTTCCCAGACTAGGCCGCAGCCGCAACCAGGAGGTCAGACCCGAACCCCAAAGTGGTGACCTTTAACTGATGGCATGAACTACTGATCTCTTAAAGGCAGAGGACACCATCATTGTGCATCTGTGGACTCTGACACATGGACTCAGACTGTGTGATGACACTGTCGGCGTCTGACGGACCTTCAAAGCCTTACAGATTAAAAGCTGCAATAGAGGAGTGGAGAGCAGCATAGGACTCTACAGGAGAATATGTAAATGTGTCTGTGTGTTGCCTGGATGACTAAAGGATAAATGATTCTCCCGAGGCTGCATATCGACAGACCCAATCACACAGCACCTCTTACCTCACTGACAGACAAAAAGCCTCACACTGCACATGGACTAACCTGGATTTAAATTCTCTTATCTCCAACACAATGATACTCTTTTTCTTACTTGGCTTAGTTTTGTAGTTAAAGTGTATCATGGTCACAGTGCCTACAGTGTTTTGTAGCTGCTTTACTGCTCTGGGTTGGGGTGAGAGGAAGGAAAAGGGGAGGTAACTTAAAGTATAAAGTTTGTTTTCCAGCTTATGTTGTCAGCATTATTGTGCCAAGCCATTTTAGACTAGGATAATAAATAATCTCTGGCGCGGACCACTGGGCAATGGGCATTCCATACTTGTGTTACTTATAATATTGCAGCTTATAGATAATAATCTGCAGAAAGTATCACATATCTCTCAGAGGGAGATGCAGCAATTGTCAAACATATCATACAGACAGTGATCTTAATAAAGGATTAGGGTCAGAACAAATTTAAAAAGGCATAAATCATTGCTGTTATGTAGACATTTCTTGTACCACATTACAATAAAGGTATCTTTATAAATTTATTATAAGTGGGTTGTAAACTCTCCACCATTAACACTTTAACAAATATAACAGTTGTTGATTCTTGCTCACAATTGGGCAAGGTTGATGTTAAATCTCAGACCTTGATAGTTGCACAACTTACTTTACCTTATTTCTTTATCAGTCAAAATGATAAGCTATTTATTAGAGGGTCCTACAGAGTATTCTTTAAAACAGGCAAAACAGAACTTTACAATAAAGTATAAGACAGTACAACTCGATTCATTAATGAGTTACTAACATTTAAGATACCAAACAAATTCAGATGTCATTGGCCAACCAAGAAGCTGTGATCCTTTCACTCTCTATTAATCCAGTAAATACGTGAAAGACATAACCATAAACTATGTTAGTGTTTTCACACTCTTATTCAGTAGTGCTAGTGTTAATATTAACATGTTTTGCTATATTAGAGTTATGAAGCATCACTGGGACTAGTTTGCAAAATACAGAACTGCAACTAAATTGCTCATGTAACTGAAATTATATCCATATTACATGGGCTGTCTCTTTGTTATAATGTCACTGTCATTAATAATATTAAAGCTTTTAGCATAATCTACTGCCACGCTAATCACTAGCACACTGCTATCATCTGTTTAGCCTCAGTTTCTCAAAAAACTTAAATTACATTTATTGTGTAATATACAGAATGGGTTTTTTTTTGCCTATATACAAACTACAATAGCCAACAACCACAAAGCTAGAAAATATTTAGACAACATTAGAACAGTTATTGGACGTTTAGCTAGCATGCAGTGTACAGTTTAGCAACTCATTATGAAAGGGCCAAAAAGCTTACAAAGGTTAAATTATCATTTATTTCTCATCGAAGCTCACTTATTGTCAGGGATACACACAGTCCAGCAGACAGCGCAAATGTTTGGAGATTTGGACAGGAAACCTGGCTGACCACCACTTGCTAACTAGACTTACATTTCACTAATGATGTGACTGCATTTTGATGCTGTCATCGTATACTGGTTAAATTCAGTTAATTTAATGCCAAATTAAACTACTTTTGAAACTTAAAACATGCTGATGGTGGTGGTTAAATGGTAGAAGATGTTATTTAATAGATCCCAGATGAAGCAGAAAGCATAAATAGTGCTGATGGAAAAGGAAGGTAGTTCTGTAACGACATGCTCTGAGATATAACAGCAAATAGATAATGAACTCAGAATGTGGCATGAACAGGTTAGTATTGTCATTGTTTTCATATGATTTTCAAGAGTTGTATAATAACCTGGTCATAAGTGATTCATAAATACTTTATTGTATAGTGGTACCCAAAACTTTCTTAAAATGTCTTAATTCAGTTTCATGTACAGTACCAGAGTACCTACCACAACATATATGATGAATTAATGTCATTAAGTAGAAAGGAGGGAAAGCATTTTCCCTCTTAGAAACAATGGGAAATCACCATTCCAGTGGGTTTATCCTCTTTATCAATGGTCAGCTGGCTGTACTACAAAAGAGAAAGAAAAGATGTTTTAACTAATGTATCTTAGAAGGATTTAATGCAGTGTTATGTTGCATAAGAATGTTTTAATGATGACTAAACACTTGGAAGAAAGGCTGCTTGTTAAGAGATGTGAGGAAAACTGCTGCCGAGCATCAATTGTGTGTGTAAAACAGAAGCTCATGCATATGTATGGATTACCCATGACTAGTCAGACACCATATTGAAACAAGGAGTGATCTCTTTGGTGGGGGTTTCGGAAAACTTTAATTAAAGGGTCGGCTGGTGGAATGGTAAATACTATTCACCATCAATGAGGGTGATGAGAATAAACAAGGTTGGCATTTTTAATTGAAGTGTTATTGTCATACAGAAATGGTCCCCAGTGTTTTCAAGAAAGTCTTACGTGGATTTTGTCAGATTTTCTCTTGAACCTTTTACAGAGTTGGCTAACGTTGAGCTGATAAAACATCAACATAGAAAAGAGTGTGTTGCATTAGAACATAACATTCAAATAAATCCTTTGACCCACAGGTATTTTTCCTCTTTTCACTATGATATTGACATTGTATGTACACATGAAATATGGATTGCTGTTGCTTTTTGAAAACTCTTCTATGCTCTGAAACTGTAAGACAGTACAGTTCTAGATATTTAACTGTAGGTGTAGCACTGCTTCTTACAAATCTGAAAAACATTTTTACAGCAGTGGTTGCAACCTGTTTAGGGCTGTATTTAAGTCAGACAACAATGTCTGACAATAGCAGACCAATGATCAAAAACATCAAACCGTCTAACATGTTAGAGGCTGCAATTGGATTTTAGTCTTAGGAAAAATGACTTCTCATTGTAGCTCAATCACTTTATCAAGGAACCAATGATAGGTAAAATTTCTTTCTACAAGAACATGATATATGTACAGTTACTATAATATACATCATTCATTAAAACAGTTTTTAACAGAACCTGTAGCCTACTGTACCCAAAAATATTTTTCACTATTTTCATTTCCAACAGAAATGGTCCAGATAACTTGAGTTCTGCTGAAGAGGTTTCTTAAAACGGTAACCAGTGACCCATCTTAGGGTTATAGTTATAAGAGAAGAAATGTAAGTCCAACATGCTTATATTAGACTATGTTCACACTGTAGATCTTCATGCTCAATTTTGATTGAAAGTCTAAAAATCTGACTTTTGTTGTTTTTTTCAAATTATCATTATCTAAATGATAAACGTAGTAGAGTCACATCTACAGCCCTTAAGTGACCTGCATGCACAGACATCACATGTGGCACACTGTTTACGGAAGTACAAGAGGTCTTCAAAAATTTAATGGAAAAAGAACATAGCTTTACCATGGTTTAAATCACACAGCCCTAAGTTTTACACAGATGTACTTAAACGCTGGTATTGACGTTTGCAGAAGTGTACTGACCTAGATGGAGCATGCTGAAAAATAATCTTCTTAAACTGTTTTTTCTGTCTGTTCTTTTTCCACTAACTTTTTGAAGCCCCCTTGCAAATATGAATCTTGCCCAATCCCACCTCCTCCAGTGCAGAACTGTGACGTCTGTCACAATTCAGTGTCTACAAAATTAGATGAGATGACTGATCATATTGAAGTCGTATTGCAAAATATCAGCTAGGTATCCAGTTTTAGGACCACATAGGTCTGATTTGAAAAGACTTCAAATTTATATATATATCTATGGGTCAGATATAGGCATTAAAGTCAGACTTGGGCCACTTTTGCCTACAGTATGAATATATTCTTAGACTTACATATGAAAAGTATCATTCTGTCTTTTCTGTGTTCAACATATGGATTAAATACAACCTGAACTATATGAATTTAAACCTAGCCTAAATGTAATCAGCAGGTGTTAATGGGTAAGTGTCAACTATTACTTAAGTTGTTTTTATTGCTAAGCAGTTCTCAGGCGCCATTGATGAAGCACAACTGGAGCTTTTAATCGAGGAAAACTGACACACATTCATATACACATAATATACTGTATTTGAACTTTTCTGTCTTGATCACAAATCAATAATGATCTTGTTACTGTCATTTTTTCCCCTCCTGATCCTCTGTATGCTGGCTGAAACAAATCTTTTACTGAACGATGGGGTGAGTGGCCAATGGGTTCGCTCGCAGTATGCCATGTTTGCTCATGTGTATGTTTCTGTCCTTGCCTTAGACAGCGGTCAAGCCTTATCTATCAGTGTAACAAGCAATGAGGGGCTGAACAATAAAATACAATGTGCAAGTAAAACTGTGTAATGTTTATGCAAAAGGCTATTAGGCATAACAGTCAAGAATATATGCACAAAAAATATGAGTTTATCCATGCACAGGTACAAACAGTAGGTGTTTATTGTGTAACTGAAGACAAGGCAGTGGGTTGGTACTGAACCCCTGCATGCAGATGAATGCATCAATGGTTGGATTCTGTGGATTTCATCCTCAGAACATCTGTGGGTGTTCTTGCATTTGTTTTGCTTATCGAGTGTATGGTGTCACAAAGTAGAGCCTGAGCTTTTCAATCCACCCAGCCATTTTTTAGATAGGCTTGTTTTTTTTTATGTTCATTTTGGTGTGCTGCATCAGGTTGAAAGAAAGAAAGAAAAATGGGAAGGTGAGTGACAAAAAAAAAAAAAAAAGATCACAAAATGATGTCAGAACTGGGTGGCTGCTTTATCTGTTAGATATGCACATGTATACAAATCAAGTTCAACCAGTGATAACACGACAATCTTTTCAGAGTTTTTGCCTGTTGGAGTAGAAGTGGTGTGTACTTTTTCTCTGCAGAAGACAAAAAAAATACAAACGAATAACCACCTATTTGCAGCTCTCTCCTCTCTGTGCAATTCAAAAGACTAAATATGAAGATAAATGTCTTGACACTATGGAAAAATATAGCTGAAATATTATTATGGGATTTTTTTTTTCTTGTCCAGCATCATAACATCATAATAGTCTGGCTGCTTTTTTGGAGCTGAACAAATTTGCTTTGCTAAGGGAAAGGCTCCTCTTGATATTCTACTGTCTTTATTGTGAGTGTCGTTGAACCACATTTGGATGCCAGACCTGACATGAGACAGAGGGAGAAGAGAGGGGGGGAGAGAAGGAAGGAGTGAAGGGGGGGGGATATCAACAATATTAACAATAACAACTATTTTCATAATTATAATGGTAACGATAACTACAACCAGAACTGAGTAAACTGGACAGGGAAAAAAATAAATTACAATGATTACTGTTAAAGGAGAGATATAAGAGCAGAAAACATGAACACAATATCATAAACAACTACAGCACAAATAATACCAGTAACAAATCAACAACAGTTGTTCATGAATCTGCTGACTGACTGCATCAGAGGAAAGCAAAGAGGACACGACAAAGACACTGAGGTGAACACAGCTATGCAACTGCAACCTCGAAGGGTTGCTAATGTTGCCATGATCTGTGGTTAATATTTTAAAATAACTTCATGGTATTTAATTCATCATAAAACTATATCTTTGTTGACATACCATTTTAAATGTCTTGTTGAGAAGCATTTTGTTTCTGCTTTTTTATTCATAATACATAATGCCCTATGCTGTATCACAATTCTTCTGCTGCTCATGTTTTTTTTTTTTCAATCTCTATTTCTGTCAGTTTCCAGCAGCTTGTTCTTTGCTTTTTGTTGTATTAATTTTTCTAGGTTGTGAATAATTTATCAGAAAACAAGATGTACATGTGAGCAGTAGCAACTTCTCTGTTGTATTCAGAGCCTCCTTATTCTCCAGCTGCTTCACTAGATTCTTCACAGATGGTGAAATGGTCTTCCTCTGTACTTTCAACACACAACACAATACCGTCTCAATCTTTGGCATTGTCATTCTGCTGCCTTCTCCTGTTGTTAAGCTTCTTTTCATTCACCTCCTTCTTTCCTGCAGCTTTTTTTATCCTGTAAATCTACTTCCTCTTTCCCTCTTCTATCCTCCATCAAACACTATTTTGGCATGTTACTCCCAGCACTTCCTGTTAGTAACTCCTATCCATTCACAGCACCAAGCTCTCATCTTTGCACTTGTTGGGTTGCCCCCGAAATGTACGTTAAATGCCTTGACTCAATTTCACAGAAACATTTAAATAAAAAATCTTTGGATTTTAATATGCACTATGACTATTTCATATTTCATTTATCAAGATATACTGAAGAAGAGGAATTTAAATATCCATCCATCCATCCATTTTCAACCGCTTAGTCCCTTTCGGGGTTGCGGGGGGGCTGGAGCCTATCTCAGCAACTACGGG
>JAPSES010038279.1:0-12426 GCA_029822895.1 Maxillicosta whitleyi
ATTTCCTGAAAATTTCATTAAAATCCGTTCATAACTTTTTGAGTTATCTTGCTAACAAATAAACAAACACATAAACACATAAACAAACCCAGGGGAAAACATTACCTCCTTGGCAGAGGTAATAACATTTAACACTGTTGTCTTGTTCTAACTTAGGGACACCTAGTGGCAGGAAATATAATCACTGTTATAGCATAAAATTAAGTTGTTTTACTTTTTTTGTTTTGCTGTTCGTACTAATTGTTGGTTTAGGGTTGTGAGTCTGCACTGCACCCGGCTCAGTTTGTTGCAAAAGTAAAAACTGAAGTTTCTGTAAAAATCTGAACATTTCAAGTATCATCTTACTTTCACATACAGTAAAAAAGTAAGTGGTCTTTATTTATTTGAATGCATTGTGCTGGATAAAACAGTTTAATTAGATTTTCATCCTGAATAGCTTATCATAGTGCCAGGTTTTATATCACAAAAGACTAGTTTTGTTCAAGGTTTTCTTTATGTTGAGACTTTACGCACATGAAGAAAATTCATTTAAACTTCTAGACCTTGACCTCGTAGGGGAGTGCAGTGTCTTGTTTTAACTGCAGTGAGTTATAGAATTACAGATCAGAAGAAAACCAGGAGACACTTTCACTCTATTGGTACAAGTTTGAGTGACACAAAGATCTCTGTTTATGTGACAAACTACTGACAACTTTTCTCCATAATTTCAAATAAAAATATTGTAATTTAGAGAACGTATTAGCAGAGAATGCCAAATGTTTAAAAAAAAAAAAAAAAACCTGCATTTTTCAGACCTGTAATATTCCAGAAACAAGTTCAGATTTATTTTCAATAAACATAATACTAATCTTTTAATTTCTGAAAAAGAAATCAATATTTGGTGGAATAACCTTGATTTTTTAATCACAGTTTTCATTAGTTTTGGCATGTTTTCCACCAGTATTGAATCAGTTTAATGTTTTTGTGGCTCTGTTTTGTTCATTTGTTTTTCATCACATTCCACAGGCTCAGGTCTGAAAGTCTGGAGTGAAAGTCTGTTGTTTTTGTCCAGAGGTGCGTGTGTCGTTTAGGGGGTTAAAGGTCTAGTCTATGTGATGTGCATCATTCATTTAAATACACTATGCATCACGTCCACCTGTAGAGCGCCACGCACGTTACTGTCATCCAAGGTGTGAGTATGTTTGGGACCTGACCTGTCTTGTCAAGGCACTCCAGGTGCTTCTTCCAGTGCCCGCTGATCTCTCGTACGAGGGCCTCGCCGTCTGGGGCCGAAGTCTGCAGCTGCTGCAGCCTTTCCTCCAGAGTGTGTGAGGCCTCCAGCACAGGAGCCGGATCTGTGAAACAGATGCAAACAAACCTCTGTAGAAAGAGCTACTGAGACTCACATGACATCCGTACACTCCTACTTTTCAAAAAAAGCAAAATAGCTGTTTTACTGTGTGTGCTGCCTGTAAAGCACATTTTCTGCATCAGAGTTCCAACACAGGCAGACTATTCCACTGAGACTTGTTTCCAAAGAGTGACTCTTAGACTTTTCCCCACTCAGGCGCCTTTGAAAATTTCACAGGGTGGACCTAATGACACAAGTACTGTTCCGACCCTTTACATGCACAGAAATCTAATTTAATGAGTCTTCTCACGTGCTGATGAATGGCAAAGAAGACAAAAAGAATGCCACGAATATGAGACTTAAGTGCCAAGTATACACCTAGGCAAAGTGTAGAAAAAGTCTGCTCCTGAAAAGGGGGTAAAAAAAAAAAAAAAAGAAGAAGGAAAAAAAAAGCGGGATTCTTTAGCACAACAGAGGAGCTGTTTTGCAATGCATGCGCGGCAGCACCGGGCCCATGGGGCCAACTAGGAGGCTGTTTCTCAGCTAACAAGTCTCCTCTGTATCATTTGATCATTTAAATTATTATGCCAGGAATTCTCAGGAGGCAGCTCGGCACTCCACATCACAGGGCTGTTTTTAATCTTCCCCTTCCCTTTCTTCCCCTCCCGAAAAGTTCAACAGCTCAGAGAGAGAGAGCTGCTCCTGTTGTGTACCTGCCTGCCGAACACCAAAGGAGGTGACTTCTAGTGCCAAAGCACAGAGAGGGAAGCTCAGGGGAGCTCCTTGACAAGGGGGGGAGGCAAGATGTAGAGCCACGCGCACACGCACGCACTCACCCACACATACACTGCAGCCCTTCAAAACTCTAAAAGAGGAGGAAAATCGCTGCTTTGCTGCACAAACTTTTCTCCCACAGCTTTCATCCACTCATCTTAGACTTCTGTGTGGAACCCAATTGGATCCCTTCTTCGGTATGGGCACTGACTGAAGTGACTTTTCATAAGAAGTTGGAGCCACAGACGTTTAAACTTTGCCAGATTTCACTGAAAGAATGCAAACTCTCACTCGGCAGGCCACGAAAATAAATGCTCATCAGAGACGCAAAACTTCTACAAAGTGCAATTTGCTGAAATCCTGGCCATACATTGCAACTCGCTATATCTGCATTTTCATCAGACAAACATTTTGGGTCATTTAATTGATTGAGCTATTTTTCCCAGGACCGTTTACAGTCAAACATTGTCTGCATTCATTGTTACAGCAACTGTGGAGATATTGCATCAGTCACGAGGGACATCACTATTAAGAGCACAGCTCTTCTAAGACAAACAGGATGACTTAAAGCACTGCTATTCCATCGACCCACTGTCACAGAAATCACTTTATCAGCCTCTTTCCCATATATCCTTTCAACTTTTAATGATCAAAGGACAGAGATTATAGTAAGGAATCTCTCACACATGGACAAGCCAGGATTATCAATCAGTGGCAGGGGAGTAAAGTAAAGTCAAATATAAAGTGAAGGGATATAACGTAAGTCTGTATACAAAATTAACCCCCGTCAAAGTAGAGCAGCAGGATACTCTCAAAGGGCTGGGGATCTACAGTTACTGAAGGAGCGTCCAGAAAGACTGCTGATAACTTTGGAAAATTGTGCGGCTAATTGATGGCGTTAATAGGCATGTGAGGAGCTGCTTTTAAGAGCAGCTCGGGTGTTCGATCTACCGACTAAAACCTGGAACGGAAGAGGAATCCGACATGAACCTGGACATTCACAACTTGCGTTACAAAAAGATGTCAGTCAGTCACAGCGACTTCATTTTCTAATTCATTTTATCTTAATTGTAAGTGCTGCTCTGAGGTCATGATAAGCGATTGAATGATGGCAGCCTGTGTTCAGCAATGAATCTCAAGACATTTAATATATCGCTTCCTGTGGTTCACAGCAGACACGACAAAATGTAGAAATGTCTAAAGCAGTGTAATAATACCACTGTGAAAACATACATATTTATTAAGGTGAGAATCTGATGATAAAATATATATAATTTAATGTGATTTACTGCAAACTATTTAGTCTATTTTTTCAGTCTTATTCAGTCTGTATTCAGAACAGTGAGAAGTTTTTGCATTTACATCCAACATCATAGCACACGTTTTGTATAATCTGAACCTCATAACTAATTGGTCCATATTAGCAAGAAAGATTTAAACAGAAATATGTGCAAATCATCTATTGTCTGTTATCAATGGAGTCCTTTTGTGAAAAGAAACAGTATCACACAGCATGACATTGCAATACTTAAGTGCATCAATATTTTCTTAACCCCCTGCTGTTTACTTTGTGTGTGCAGTATTCAGACATTAAATGACTCTCATTTCTGTGCTTCACTTATACCACGTCTAATAAAACAGCACCAAATAATATTAAACAAGTTAGAACACTTTATATGGAGGAAAAGCAAAAAAGTGAGTACTAACAAACCACTATGCCAACAAGTACTTTAACCTGCGACTATTGCAGATGTTCAGGCAAACAACGTGGTTAAGAATTTACAGTTTACTTTCATACCGATCAATCCAGGTCTTAGAAAATATAAATAAGAAAATACAGTTACAAAAGACCCAAACATGACAATTAATAAAATAAAACCCACGCTGTAGCTAGAAGGGCACATGAGCAACTTCTCACAAAGTCAGAAAAAAGGGAAAAAAAACAAAACTTCCACTTTTTGCTGAATGTGAAATGAGGTGGAT
This sequence comes from Maxillicosta whitleyi, assembly GCA_029822895.1. Classification (NCBI taxonomy): domain Eukaryota; kingdom Metazoa; phylum Chordata; class Actinopteri; order Perciformes; family Neosebastidae; genus Maxillicosta; species Maxillicosta whitleyi. Next base: position 4,088 of record JAPSES010038279.1, read on the forward strand.
TTGTCTTTGCCTCGTGCCCTACCCTTTTACCAAGTTTCCTAAACATCAGGCAACAGTTTTTACATAACCCCGCTGCTGGACGGACAAACAAACAAACAATCAGTGACAAAAGCACCACGTCGGCAGAGGTAATATGTGATAATTAGCTTTCAAAATTAACCTAATTGAGTTACAGATTGGATAAGCCCTACTTGTGACTTGCTACTAGCCAAAATACATTGGCTTTTTAATTGTTTTCATGCAATCTCAGCTGTTAGATATTAAGTTTCATCACTTTGGCTGTGTGATAATGAGGCTGCCACCCTGTAGCTGCCTCCTTGTGGTCACTGCTGTTGTTTGTGTATGGTTTACTGCGACGGGGCGGTCGGGAAGGTAAAAGCTGACGGAGGCTGGACGACTCGGAGGAAGGCGGTTGACACCGGGGAAGTCAGCGCGGCAGGTTGGGGGTGTGTGTCTAGGTGGGTGGGTGGGGGTGGTGGTCTGGGGTGGTGTGCGCCAAGACAAGCAGGTGTGTCAGGGCGGTCCGTCTTGGCCCTGTCAGCGATACACCATCATTAGGCGGTGTGGGCGCAGCAGGGTGCACCATTATGTCTCCCTGGGCCCTGTGTAATTACGCTCTGACATAATTAACCCAGCAAGCCCATTAGCCAAGCATTGGCTGGCTGAAGAGAGAAAAAAAAGCTATAATTATTTGTTGTGCGCATGTTAATGAGGCCAGCTGTGTTCCCATCATACAACACGAACAAATTAATTTACAAGGCTGTGCTCCAAGGTTTTTTCTTTTCATTCAAAACATCTTGTTTTTTTTCCCTCTGAGTGGACTTCAAGGTCCATAAACACGCTCTGCTGCTGCTGCAACAAACAGTAACACTGCTGTAATATTGTTGTCAAGGACCAAAACTAGGTTGACAGAACACTAAGTTGATACTTTCACCTTCACAGACAATGTAAAGCAGCATAAGGTATGTAGCATAAATGTCTCCTGTTTTCTTCTACCTGTCAAGGATTAGTTTTGATTAGAAAAGAAACTGCGCACAGCAAATTCATAAACATGACTTTTCTGTTTGTGGTGCGTTTTAAACCATTTGATATTCAGACAGCGAACCCGAGTCTCACTTTACCTTGATGTGGCAGAACGAGTGAGAAAATAGTAAAATAAAAAAGATAGGTGGAATGGAATAAAAAAAAAAATAGTATGAAGCTGAGGCTTTTGTGCGCGAACAAAACAAAGCGGAAAAGAGAAACTTCTTAACCTGTTCTTTTTCGTTTGCTGCTCCATGTCTTTGTTTGACAGACTAAAGGACGGAGAAAGACTGACATCAATACTGAGACATTTTAAAGCTGTGAACAAAGAGTGGAGCCGGAGCTAGATAGCATTTCAAATTAACATGAAATTCAGAAAACATCCATGCAGGTGACATCTAAACGAAACTCGACTTGAAATAGTACAAAAAATAAATCAACCTTCCTAACATTCTTACTTAAGATGCATGTAAGACGAGTCGCACTGAATTATTGTCACCAAATACTGCATTCGACTGTCTTTACCTTTCCCAAATCTGCATTTTCCTCTTTTTGCTCTCAAACACACACACACACACACACACACACACACACACACACACACATTCCTCCACACACTCGTAGTCTCTTTTAAGAGCACACTCTCTCCTGGTCCCTCTGGGGTCTCCTACTCCACAGGGACCAGTCGGAGAGGCCCAGCTCTTTTATGAACATAATGCATTATTAAGCACCTCAAACATCTCCTGGGCCTTTGTTTATTACTGCTCTTATTAATCACTTGTGCATAATCTCGTCCCGCCCAGAGAGCTTTCATTTTCCATCAGCTTTTTATACGCCCTTATTTTCCGACAGACCGCCACGCAGCACTCCTCCTTCCCTCTCATCCCGACTGTAGGTACTCAGCTGCACAATTACAATAAAGTCGGCTGGCTGTGCCTCGCAGGCCTCTCTCACTGGTGCTCGCTTATGTATATGAAAGGTTGAGGAAGGACAACTATTCTTTATGCATTTGTATGAATGTGAATTACTAAGGTCAGTGCATTCAGTTCTGATAATCTCATAGCCACAGGAAATATCTGATGTGAATATGCAAGGCACTTACAACCAACTCTTAACACAAAAGGACATGTGACTTAACGCGACAAAACGCTGCTTGTACTTTTGCTCTGCTCCGCAGTACCTCTGGTCACCACTAGCAAGCACTGTTGCCATAACATTTCAACCAACACACACCTCAGATATGCCTTAGGCCCAGCAAACACACACGCACACACACAGACACACACACACACACACTTAGAGGGGTGTATTCAGATCAGAATCTTCACAAACTCTCAGTGAGCTCCCTGCTCAGATAAAAGGAGCTGTGTTCTAAAGGAGAGAGGGAGCAGGCTGGATCCTGAGGGATGAGTGTGTGTACTGAGAGGAGGCGAGGAAGAGCAAACACCTGGAGCGTCAGTCTCAGGGCTACGCCCCTGGCGACAGGGCCTCGCTGCTCTCACAGAGGTGGCAACAAACGCCGACGTTCAAACGCCCCTTGCACACACACACACACACTAAAGGGGAGAGGAGCTGAACGAGGCAGCAAGGAGGGGAGAACGAAACAGAGAGAGAGAGAGAGACAGAGGAAGTTAGGTGCATCTTTGGCGGAAGCTGCCACTGTTTTTCAGCGTTCAGTGATCAGGACGTGTTTATCTGCACTGATCAAAACCGTGCGGAGGTGATATAAACATTGTTAGGGAAACACTGTTAACAGGCCTCTTTCAAGCCTCAGACTGGGTAGGAGTTACAGTGCACAGCATGGGGAGATGTCACAGGCAAATCAAAATATAGAACGCTAATGAAACACTCCAGTGGATTGACGTCTCGGCTTAGGGGCCTCATAAAAGGCAAGAAGAGAGAGAGAGGAGGAAAAAAAAATCACTTCAATCATTTGCATCAAGAAGTTATTTCTGTTCTGAGTTTACTGTTGCATTCTCGCTGCCATTGAACTGGAGCATTATCTTGCATTAACAAAGTAACATTATCATGCTGCATTCTCACACATGTAATGGATATGTTATTTGTATTCAATAGTGGGCACTGCAAAGTGGATAACTGATATGTGACCAGATGTTAATGATAGCCAGATACAACAGGTCACATATTGAGCTGCTGCTGCTGCTGCTTGTGCCCCTCCCCCCTTTTCCTTGTTCGCCTCTTGCATTCATTAACTCCGCTGTTGGCCTGTTCTGATTGGATGGACAGCCCTGGTGTCGGCACACAAATGAGCATGCACACACACACACACACCAAAGCAGAGGCACTTTCAAATGAAATAATAGGAGAGGGAAAAAAAAAAAAAGTCCTGCAATGAATAGTAATAACTGCATTAAGATTAACGAGCACGGCGTGTAAAGAATAATTGCATCTGTCAAAAGATTAAAAATACATGAGGTGTAGCGTTTGTTGGGGGAACGGTGGGAAAGCTCACTGTTGTGTTTAAGGGGCAGAGAGAAATGAAGTGGGGCCACAGCCAAATGACTGTCCTCCGGTGTACCTGGAGTCATCCATTCTAGCGAGGGGTGGGCTGAAGAGAGAAGGGGGGGGGGATTGTGACCTTGGACACCAGCAGCAAGATGTACAGTGACAAACACACACAGGATAATGTAGGCCCTCCTCACACATGGCAGATACTGCAAGAGCATGAAACAAAAATGGTGTGGACGCCCAGGCTTCTGTTTGGCTGCGGTGTGTGGCAACTATTATGGTGCTTCTGTATCACACGCTAGCAGCTTCAGTCGACTCTACGCTCCTTGTTCGTTTTTCAGTTGGGCAAAAGTTGTGGACAGTTGTGAAGTACTTTTGCTGGCGTCTCTTGAGAAGCGAGCTGAGGCAACACTAAAAGTCTGTTAATTGGTCAGAGACAGTCACAGAAAAGTCAGAAAAGTTAGACATCAGTAGTTCCTTCCTTAGACATTTAAGTAAGGTTACCTATTAAACTGCTTTTTATCACTTCTCTAATGCATAATAAAACTGAAAAGTCAACACTGTGCCTTAATGTTAGAACTGTTTTCTAATCGCAGAATGAAAATATTGTTGGATTTCCAGCACTGACAGCCATTCTTGTCGGATGACATGGTGTGGTCAGGTGTTACGTGATACATTAGAGGTGTGGAAATTTTTTGATCCAAAGATGAATTGCGACGCGCACTTCGTAATCGATTCAAATCGTGAAGCCGGTGAATACTGACAGCTCTAGTTGTAATGCAATCCAGAGGAATTTATGTTTTGTTGCGTTTATGTATTGAGGTGAGTCACACATAATAGTGCAGTTGTTTCAGAAACGCTGTTGTAGCCTGATTTCTGAAAGCACCGTCTAAACAAAAGCCAGGTTAGATTTACCTCAATGATTGAATTAATTGATGAAAAAGCACAATAACACAAAAATCGAGGATGCAATAGTGAATAAGTGAGCGTGCATACCTCTTTAATTGAAAAAAATGCAATGTAATGTATGGTAGCTTATTGCAGTAACACATATTTTGTGTTATTATTCACATATCTACAATAACTAGTTAACCTCCATCATCAGCCCTCATTGTGTCTGTATGAACAAACCCATAATTTTTTATATAGCTGTGTTACTCCACGCACTGTAGCTGCTATCAGATTTATTTATATCATATTACTACATGCTGCGACAAACAGCCTAAGACAGAAAATCAAAAATAGCACCCCTTCAATATCCTTCATTTTTCCAGCGAGACTCTCATTGAAGATGAAGGTGATTTCATGCAGTATCGCTACATTGATGGTTTGAGGCATTATCTGCAAAGCACCTGAAGCCAACAGAAAGTAGAGTCAAGTTGAGACGGCACCATGGGGTGGGAAAAGTGCCAATAATGTTGTGATGATCCAAAAAAAACCATTTAACAGCTGCTCAGCCAAAATGTGGTTTTTGTGACCCAAAAAAAAAAAAAATGGAGAAGGTACACAATGTCGTTCACCTCTTCTTCAAGTGTCTAAAGAGGGTAAGAAACTTCAGACAGTCCAGTCTTTTCAGGACGCGTTCATATGAGTGGAAGCTGTAGAGTCTGAACACAACAGAACCAGACTCAGCCCTGAAATGTTTTAAAGCTGCAGAAGCTGGTGTTTATTGGAAAACACAGAGAAGGGTGTCATGGGTAAGTACAGGTTATAGGAGCTGATATGTACACCTACAAAATGTACAAAAACAAAACAATAACATGGCATCAGGAACACAGGAGGCTTATTCTCAACAAAAAGAGGGTGAAACCTCATAGTAACATCAAAATCATTTGTTTATCTCCTATTTATTTTCTTAGCACACGTTATATGCATTTAGTTTTGTTTAGTTTTCTTCTGCGTCAAAACACATAACCAGTTAAATCATACCTGAAATGTCATGAAACATGTCAGGTAAGATTAACTGGTTATGTGTCTGACGCAGAAGAAAACTAAATAAACTATAAGAACGTAGACAATATGAATTTTGTTGGATTATAAATGCATTCAGCCGGTTTGATTCGCAGATAGAAAACTGTTATTACTATACATTGACGATTACTGAATATCTCTAAACCAGGGGGGTCAAACTCATTTTAGTTCAGGGGCCACATCTGTCCAATATGATCTGAGGTGGGGCGGACCAGTAAATTAATAATATGTAAATAATGTCAACTCGGTGCATTTTTCTATGTTTTAAAGTGAAAAAAGTGAAATTACACTATAAAAAAAAAACTTTACATTTACAAACTATCCTTTAAAAAATGTGAATAATATGAAGAAGTGTGAAAAAAGTGAAATTTCTTAAGAAAAATAAGCGCAATTTTAACAATATTCTGTCTCATTTTATCTTTTACAAATGTGCATTGCAATGTAAAGACCACAGTGGATCACCAACATTTAGAAACAGGTAGAATATTGGTCCAATTACACTTAATTAAAGTTCAGGTTGTTCATATTTGTTGAGGTTATTCACTTTTTTGTGAAAGAATATTTTATAAATGTAAACACTTTCATGCAATTTTGTTCTTTTGACAGTAAAACAAACAGAGGAATGAGTGCGTTTTCATTATTTATAGGTTATTATTAGAGTATTTTACTGGTTCTGATCCACTTCAGATTGAATTGGGCTGAATGTGGAACTGAAACTAAAATGATTTTAATGTGTAATATTTGCATTTCACAAATTCAACCCACGGATTGGGCCGCATGTTTGACACCTGTGCTCTAAACTGAAGCATGGCCGCTCATAAAATAGCAAATTATAAGAGATTCGCTGCTAATTCCAGAAGTCCTGATAAAAAGCAACAAGACAAGATAAGACATATGACTTTCGGGTATGATACTGTGGAAATGTAGTTACTTTTTTGCTCCTTTAATAAAACACAATATTGACCACGCCTCCACCACCTCTCAGTCACACCCAAGAGGATATAACCCCGCCCCCTTTCAAAGCTCCTTCACCTCTAAACCATGAAGAAAGACAAATATCTTTAGAAGGAGATGCAAAAGGAACTTCATGACTTTAATTTAGTTGTTATACTTTCTAATGCAATATCCTATGACTGTTTGGGTATTGGTTTCCAACAGTTGAACTTGTAGTAGAACAAATTTATACGTTTATTTGACCAATAATTTAGCAGTATTTAACATCTGACTTGACTTAAAAATACATTTACTTTGACGTCAGGGATTTGGTTAATGTACCGATTATTACTTATTGTCATCCATCTTTCTCTTCTAACTCATCTTAGTTCAGATACAGCCCTAATTGATCTCAGCCAGTAAAATAAGAAATAAATAATGACAACTCAACTTACGCTATAAAAGTACTTGCATTTACAAACTATCCTTTCAGAAAAAAATGGGAAGAACCTGAACAATAATGAAAAACCTGAAATTTGTGGAGAAAATAAGTGCACTCTTAATAATGTTCTGCCTCAATTTATCATTTACATGTAAATTACAACTTACAGAGCGCAGTGGATTTATAGAAGCACAAACCATTTAATAATAGGCAGAATGTTGTTAAAATTACACAGATTTTTCTTAAGACATTTCAGGTTCATCTTGCAGGGTGGACCGGACCCTTTGTCGGACCGGTTTTGGCCCACAGACCGCATGTTTGACACTCCTGCTTTATTTACTCATTTGCTGAGTTCATTGTCTTCGGATTCTTCTTTTTTTTTTAGATGTTCAGTATCTGAACCAAAGCCACCTGAAGCATAGTTTTCCAATGCCTTATTTTCTTTGCAGTGTAGCGACATTAAAGTTACTGGATTACACAGAGTCGAAAAGAGAAAACAGTAATGTAACAATTTACATGCTCTTAATTGCTAATAAGTAAAATATAGTAATTTGCTTTCAATTACTTTGAATTAATGCTAAATTGTTAGTTACATTTTACTATTGCCTACCTTGTTACAGATGTAGTCAATACTGATTCAGAGTAAGAAAACCAACTTGCTTCACTTTGGATGTGTTCCAGTTTACAGGGAAACAGACTCTCTTTGTAAAGTTAAGGTCAAAAGAAGAAGGAAACCAAGTGTGTTATATCACCTCATGTAACCTGACGCAGTCATTCACCTACTTCATACATACTCAAATACTACACAGTCTGTCACGGTGGGTGGATGTATGTATAAAAGTGTGTTGTGTGTCACGAGGAATATCTTAAAAGCATTGCGGGTTTTTTTTTTTGCTTTTTAAATTTTCACATAAGAGTTGATCTGGTTGACAGTAGCCTTTCTTTTTATTTTAAAGTCTTTGTTCTTGAACATAACAACTCTTAGTTGACTCTATTCTATACTTGAGAGGTTCGTGACAAAATATATCCCCAAAAGACTCTTCTGGGCTTGAATTAAGGCCTTGATATAAAAGGTATAGGTCAAGAAATCAAACTGAATACATCTTCAAAGAACGGTATTTCTTATCAAGGAAATAACTCCATTCAAAGTGTGCGTGTGCGTGTGTGTGTGTGTGCGTGTGTGTGTATGTGAGAAAGAGAGAGAAAGTGGTGCAATATCAAGCAGGGGACTTCAAGGAAAAATGGAGACCTTTAAAAGTCAGTTGCCGCCGTCGCTATTTCTCTGACGCAGACTTTTATCTTGTATTCATTGAATCTGTAAACAGCATTCTCTACTCCTGCCACAAGTGTTTCTCTGATCTAGACTGAGATTGGGCTGCGTTTTGCTGCCGTCTCCTGCAACAAAGAGCAATACAGTACATGTGCCCTGGCACCGAAATAACAACTGAATAAACACACAATATGTCTTTCCTCCTCTCTAACTTGGCGTTTCTCCCCCCCC
>JAPSES010038290.1:0-12424 GCA_029822895.1 Maxillicosta whitleyi
ATGAGTCGCCATCTGGTGGACATTTGTTATTATTACCACAGCAACGCCAATGATAACTAATAGAGAATAATTTAAAAGAATTCCTGGATCCAGACAGTGATCCGGATCACCTCCAAAATTTAATAATCTGTTCCTTGTCTTAGAGTGAACATTTCCTGAAAATTTCATTAGTTTGGTCAATAATTAACCGAGATACTGAGAAACAACATTTTTGGCCCCATTGAGCCCAATGTTAATGAAAATTTCATTTCTCCCTTTTGCCATTGCCAACAAATCCTGAAAATTTCATCAAAATCCGTCCATAACTTCGAGTTATGTTGCTAACTAACGAACAAACAAACAAACAGACAAACAAACCCAGGCAAAACCATAACCTCCTTGGCGGATGTAATACGGTTTAAGACCAAATGAGTGAATAACTGAATGATTTTAGACACAAACAGAGACAAGCTGATTGGAGTTAAAGGTTCCCTTTGACGTCAGAAAACACATTTCCAGCTGCCCCTGGCTGTGGTCATGACGGTTTCTGATCCGCCTGATCTGACAACTCCTTCAAATATTAAATGTACGATCGTTAACACAAATGGGTCAACAAGTCACCCATTCGTCTCCTCTGTGTCTGAGCTTTATCTCAGATTCCTCTGCTGATCCCATTGTGTCACTGTGGATGTTCACCACAGACAAGTGGGAGCAGTCAGGCTGCTTCTCAAACAGACAACCCCTTCAGCTCCAGGTGGTCCACATGCTTCACCCATACAAATGATGGGAAACAGTAAACACTGACATCAGTCTGTCTTGGAGGTTTGATGACAAACCTGACCTGTAGCACCCTCTGTAGGCAGTAGTTTTATTTACTGAGCGATGGGAAACAGTCCAGTCCTTCCTTAACCGGCCTGGTCTGGAGGAAATGTGGCACATAGTTGTTTTTCAACTAACAAGACCAATTATTTTCTATTCCCCATCAGCCTCATTAGAGATGCAGAGGCGGGAGGTGGTGCAGTGACAGCTGGGTACCCGTTACATGCAGAGCTCCGACTGGGTGGGACATCGATCCATGCATGACTACCCACTGTGTAAACCCACTGTTGGGTTGTTACTAATGCATGTGTGTGTGTCTTTGTGCACTTGAGTATGAGGAAAATACAGAATTAAACAAAACTCTGAAAAGCAGAATATAAAGGGCTGAACCTGCCTACTATTTTTTTTTTCCTTTTTCACATTATATTCCCATTTAATTTGAAAAAAATAAAAAATAATAAAAAAAAATCAGTGAATTAATTTACATTTGCATTTTCGTGCAAACTAGAAGCTGTTGGAAATGTGCCCAGCTGGAAACTGACAGGAAGCGGTTGTAAAGACAAAGGCATATCAAATTGAAGAATACTAATATATGCAGACTGATCAGAGGAAGCCTGCCTTGGGAATAAGGCTTGTTAAAAACTGAAAATATTTGTATAAATTTTACTTGATTTTTTTTGGAAATGATCTAAATATAGGCCTGAGAGTGAATTCTGATCAGTATCCTTTATCCTGTCTTATAATAACAGGCCTGCATATTTAGTGTTGACGTTAACCATTACCTTTTACAGTTTATAATTATTTTTGCCAGGGGTTGATGTGCTTCTTGCTGCTGTCTGGTAATTCTAACCATTCTCTGCCAATATTATACGTTTGGGAAGAATTATGGCTCTTTGCTTTTAACTTTTGACAAGGAGTGCACTCTGATCATTTGGATCTGGGACTTTTTGCCGCCGTATGTAATTAATGGCATGTGATCACAGGTCTGTCATCAGCACTCAGTGCTAATAAGCACCTTGAGAGTCATTATTCTGTCAGTTCTGTCTGTGTGATTGAACCTCAACGTCCATATTTGGTTTGTGGGAGTGTTGTGACTTTCCAACAATCATATACAGGTGAGAGGATGCAAAGCTTCTGTTCAAGACACACATGGATTCCAAGTGTTCAGTTTGCACAGACAACATTTAGACCTGCTCAAATGTACTCACAAAACTGTGAGCAGAATTTTAATCGGATATCTGTGCAATTTGGAACATTACGGTTACCTTAAAATACTATCATGCAAACTCAGCAAAATTAGAAAATCTGCAAATAAATAAAATATCTGCACAGAAATGCTGTGTCATTGCTTGAGTCAGTTAAAGGACAGTTCTGGTATGAAGGTGCACTGAATAACTTAACATTGTGCTTATTAAATAGAGATCAGCTGGCTTCTGTGTCTGATTCACATCTATAGGTTATGGTTTGCATGGTCTGATCATTATGTCTTCCAAAGACCCAGCTATGGGTTTCACAAAAAAAAAACTGTCCACCGCAAAGGACAATCAAGAAAAATAAATTTTAAAAAATTAAAAAATAAAAGAATACAATAGATCTTAATTATCACTGTCACAGGAACAATGAAAATCAGTTTAGCAGCTCAGTCCACTTTAGCAGCAAAACAGTTAATGCAGAGGAGTGTATAAGGAAAAATTAAAATAAAATATCACAGGGTGTAATACACATGTGCTACTAAAGTAGTGCTAAAACTCCTGAGGTGGACAAAATATACATAATGTGTTTTTATAATACAAAAAAATACATCTGAAAAAACTGTTGTATCATTATGTTTCCAACATAGACAATTATTTAACTTTTAAAAAAAAAGCCCAAAACTTGTACTTTCCTGGGTCTCCGGAGGTTGTTGAGGTTTTGTATATAAACAACCACCCTGTGATACGTGGTACCTGCTCTTCTTTAACAACCACATTTATAGACCCCTCTTAATAGATGTTTGGGATCAATCCTAAAGAATGAATGTTTATTTCTGACCTTTTAAAATGTGTTTAGAAATAGAATGTGTTGGTCAGTAAGTTACAACATTTGTGAAACAAAAATGACATTTATCCCTTTTTTTGTTTTTCTATAGTGGAGGTTTTTCATTGTATGGACATGTGATTCATGAATACAACACCGAGGACCGATCAGCCTCTGACCCTCAAACACCTAAAACCCACTGACGACTGACAGCATCTACTGATCTAAAATGTTGTACACATTCTGAACCTCTGATCTTATCAATACATTAAAATAATGCAGGGAAAATTGGTATCATTTATGACCCGTTTGAATGTTCAGAACCTCTGTAGGGAAACACAGTCACCTTCTGCAACAATGATACACCAATAAAATGACTAATGTTTGTGGTTACAGACACTTGTTTTACATTATATTACGTTATATGCTTACGTTATATTTAGTTGAAAAACTCCCTTTTTCTATAGTTTTCTCTATTATAATATATTAACCTTTGAATTAAGCTTGATAAGCTATTTAACCCTTTCATGCATAGTGGTCAGTACAGTGGACAGCTATTTAAAGCGGTTCTGTTGTATATTCGTGGGTTTTGTTGTTTTAGTTCCATATCAGACGACACAGTGCAAACAGTGCAATTCATACTGTTACTGTAACTATGCTGTTCTTAATAAAACTGTTTTTTTTTTTTTATATTATCTCCATGAAATGAATAATAGCTAGTGTTAGAGTATGATAAAATGTGGGAAAACATCTGATTAGCAGCATTAAAAATGTTTGTATTACATAGTTTTCCTCATCTCTTTCAGATATTAGGTTTTAAATACATGTTTCTTTGTTTCAAAAATTAAATGCACAGTGTCCGGCTGAGTGGACATTTTTGTGAAACCTAAAAAAAATAAAAAACTCAGCTGCATCATTTTTTTCATGCATAAATAGGGATAAAAACACTCAGGAAAAATATCTTAAGAGATTCTTATAATTCAATCATGAAAGGGTTAATTAGAGGAAAATACTTTCTTTTTACTGATAATATTAAAATAAGTTATGATGCATTACTTAGGTTACAGGCAACACAAAAGTAAGGGGCTGAAAGTGTTATTTTTGTGTTTCAATACTGAAAACAACCAGATTACATACTGGACTAGAAATGTGTGTCTCAGTTTGGATTCCAAGGTCAGATATGGCATCAACTCTGACCTGTGAAGTGATGTGAGATGGCCTCCAGGTCTTACCTGAGCCAACATCCCCCTGCGGTCTGCATCCTTGTACAGGGGCAGGTACTTGTGGAGGACCCGCAGAGCGTGTTGTTTAAAGATGGCTGTTATGTACACGGTGCTCTCCACTGCAGAGATGGGCTTGTTGAAAATGCCGTACACAAAGATCACCCCCTCCTCTGATGTTGTACCTACAGGACGGAACACAGACTCAGACTTTGTTGAAATCCTTTTGACATGTTTACTTGTTGTCATGACCACGGGGCATTTTACAGCAATAGGTAATTAAGCTTCAGCTTTCACCTTGCCTTCCTACGGATCAGCATCACAGGTTTTTTTTATTTTTTTTTTGGTCAATACTGCCCTGAGGGTACGTTACAATCTTTGAATCCTGGCATCACACAGCGTTATAATGAGAATCAAAGGGAATCCAGCAGAAATGAAATACCCAAGATTTTGAGCAAACTGACCAGAGGTGACCATCAGAGGATAGTGAGATCAGTACCAGACGAATAAATGCTGATGGATAGAGTACATTTATACGGTTTCAACTTCAAGTCAGTGTGTGCAGCTTCTAGATCATCTATAAAACATTCTGTCTTTTCCTGTATGTTTGTCTGGTCTCTTACCCAGCAGCACCGGCTTCTCTTTTTGCCAGTGGCCCTTCAAAAAGGCAGTGACGGCCTGCTCTTTGATCAATTCTCCATCTATATAGGGGCCCCATGTCTCAAAAACCTCGAGGAACCTGAACGGGTTCACCAGCTTGGAGCCTGAAATCAAAAACACATCAATTTAACCAGGTTTTCAACAAAGAGCGACTGAACATTTCTGTGTTGCAGGGGCTTTTAAGCGTCACTGGTGTCTCATTATTCAGGATTTTTGGATCCCAGACGAAGCATAAAGCACCAAAGACAACTACAGCTGGTGACATCATCATCATCATCATCATCACAGTCAGTGAGATCGATCAATAAGTCTGTCAGCCGTGCAGATTTATTACACTCATTCCGTGCTATGAGGCAGTGAAGTCTCTCTAATTGCCACTGTTCCTCAGTTGTTATGATTTCAGGATGAAAACGAGTGCTTTCTATAATCTTTTACAGATAAACATACTATATGCTGCCTTCTTATGTAACTGTGTGGGCAGCCCTGAGCGATGCTCTAAATTGGGTGAGCGTAGGCTGGTGTTAGTAGCGTCCTACTTGTTTTCATCTGGGCAGCGAGGACGGCTTGTGGAGTGAGAGACAGCAGGCAGACAATGTCGCTTACAGAGCAGTTGGTCTGTTTAGCAAACTCCTTCCCCAGTTTCAGAGCGTCATGTCTGAGAAAGAGGAGCACAAACAAGATTACAGTTCAGTCTAATGACAAAAGAAACAGCAGAAGGAGCAATAGGAAACAGAAACGGTGCAGACAGTTCCTCACCGGGTCTTCAGTGGGATGGAGAAGGGCAGACTCTGCAGGACGGCCTGCTTAAACAGAGGCTGACTGCTCTGGATCATCAGGTGAAGACTCACCGACTGAGCTCCTGCGCTCTCCCCAAATATGGTCACCTGACACAGAACATAAGACAAGTCCAGATGTAAAACCACGGAGAACAGCTTTTCATTATGCAACGTGACTCTGTACAACATTTTCCACCTGGAAAACATTAAACTGACCACATTTAGATGATTTTCACCGCCCCTGCCTGTTTTGCAGATATCTCATGCACTGCTTTCATTCCAAAATCCATCCCATGTGAACAAACAGCACAAGTGTTGATGTAAAAACACAGACTGGGACCATAATGAGCATAGTGGTTTTCAGCCCTTCATCTATTAACATGTGCAGTTACATTATTCAGAATACATATGATCATCATAATGAATAACCTGCTGAATTTCAGTCAAATTATTCATTTTGTGTAAAAAAAAACAAAAAAAAAACCCAAAACAAAACAAAAAAACTTAATCACAACTCCAACACTCCCACACCAGTCTAGTCCAAAAAATAATGATCATTGTTCCAGTCACTGGTTTAATAGTTTTAAATCTGCAGTTTCACAGGGTCAGTTTACACTTTATAAAAACAATTCATATCCTGTATTTACACTACAGTGTCAGAGCCATAAAATGGCAACTTAATCAGAATTTTAAAAGAGAATAATAGAAGAATAAATCTGTTGTAGTACTTTTAGCCCCAGTTTACACATATTTCTTTGGTTGTTGTTGGTTTTACAAACATTGTTTTTGTTAAACCTATTTTATTTGATTGCAGATGTAACTTTTCACTATTTGTAGTGTAAGCTATTTCCCACCTGGCGTTAATAATTACCAGTATTCATTAAATGCCAATTAAAATATACTGTATATTTAAGATCTGATCTGATGCTTCATCTTCTTCACTATTACCTCTGACAAGGAGGTTATGTTTTTGCCATTCTGTGTCTGTCAGCAGTTTTATTTATGTGTGATTTCCTGATGGTAATGAAAACAGATAATTACACTTTAGTTCCTCTAATCAAGGTCAAAGGTGAAAACCAGAAAAACATTCTCAAAATTCCAGTTTGTTAACATTGAGGCAGAATAATGATCTGTTAGAGATAGGATGAGGAGCGTGGATGGATGGATGGATGGATGGATGGATGAGTGGGTGGGTTGGTGGATGGGTGGATGGTTGGATGGATGGATGTGTGGGTGGGTGGGTTGGTGAATGGATATTAATGTAGCAAATACATGTATAATGTTGGGATCTAGTGCCATAAAAAAGAAAAGAAAGATGTGACCTTTAGTGTCACTTGTTTCCCATATATGATTAAAATATGGACATAACTGGAGATCTAAACACCTCAAAAACAACACAAACATCACTTTGAAGACTGAAAATCAAGTACAACATCTAAAAAACTAGTCTGTCCTGTACCTGTGTGTCATGATTGGTTGATAAGATTTCAGGTTTGTGTGAGTTACCTTGCTGGGATCTCCTCCAAACACAGCAATGCTCCTCTGGATCCAAAGAAGAGCAGCCTGCTGGTCTAAGATCCCATAATTGCCCACCGCAGAAGTATGAGGGTCTTTTCCCGACACAAGGAACCCGAATGCACCTTCAAACCAGACATCAGTTCACATGATCAGCAACACATAATTGACTCCGTTAAGTCATTCATTCAGTTCTATTTCCACATAGTACTTCACATTTTACTGCTCCTGTTTTCAGCAGAAAAGGAAAGCAGACTAATTACCAATAACCCAGTCAGCAGAAATAATCATAAGCACACACCCTCAATTGCCAACTGCATTTGTCAGGCAATTTTAACAGATTGTTTTCTATTATACATACAGTTTTTTTTTTTTTTTTTTAAATGATCAGACTATAAACTTTCTCCATTGGTTAAATATGCATTAATAAAAAATCCATTGTGTCCAAAAAGTTTACATATAGGAATGAGCCTACAGTGTCTCACCCAGTCGGTACTCGATGTTCACGACCACAGTGCGAGTGAAGTTGCTGATGAAGCGTCCATCATACAGGGGTTTGGAAGCAGAGCCAGCGATAAAATCTCCTCCATGGATCCACACCAGGACCGGGAGAGAGCTCAGCAGGGGGGTGCTGAAGTTCACCTCCAGTGGTACAAAGATGTTGAGGTGCAGACAGTCCTCACTCACCTACAGTATTGAGACATGAGATGTAATGCAGGACCCATGACAACTACTCACAGGAGTTCTCATATTATTTGATATTTGATATTTAATGTAATTATGATTGTTTTCATATTAGTAATTTAATAGATAGTTTAGATTAGATAAATCAAACATATGCTAGTTACTAAACTGAATTAAAAAATTTTATGTGAAAATTGTAGATTGCTTGAAAAAACTGGTACAAAAAAAAAAATCTAAAATATTTAGTTCCAAAAAAAAAAAAAAAAAAAAACTCTCTAAAAAACTGAAAAATTTTAGTTAAAAAAATAAATAAAATTAAATAACTTAAAGAGCAGAAAAGAATTTACATTAGGAATCAGTAAAATAAGTGCCTTTGATCGGTATGTATCATATATGATACAAGAGTTGACATGAGCATGGGGCCCCTCCGCTCGTGGGGCCCAGGGTCAGACCCATGTGTTGAGACAGCCCTCATATAATGAGTGTCATGTGAGGCCAAAGTCAGCATAACATCCTAAACTTTGTTTTATTTTTTTAATTCACTAACAGTTTGTGTGTTTTTCAAAGACAAAATAGTAACTAACAAACCTAACAGAGAGGACGTGTCCTTCAAAATGAATAACTGACTCTAAATACTACATCACCCATGAGTCTCATCTAACGTTTCCATGGAGAAGTGGGCAGGTCATCAAAATGGAAGAAATGCAAATGCAGGATGTTTGGTAGAAACTTCTGGTCAGCAAGTTAAAGCTACAGCTTCCATAAATACGACAATCTGAAGCTCTGTTTTAAGATAATTACTGGTTGAAATGCACCCTGGGAGTTGTGTCTAATATACTGCAGCTCTTTGATTTTTAGTTAGTAATTTGTTTCTTGGTGTGACAATTTAACACTAAAACTAAATAAAACTTCAATTAAAACTAATCCAAACCTAAACTTAAAATAAAATTTGAAAAATTACCCCTGCAGTCAACTAAACTGAAAATGAACCACCATAATATTAGACCAATTATTAACAATAACATTATGTTGTTACATTTATTGCACGTACTTTACACGTTTTAAAATAATTATTATATTTCTTAATATTTTTTTTTTTTTTTTTTTTTACTGTAGCACTTGATTTCCAGTTAGACCAGAGCAGTTTATTAGTGTTTTTTTTTTTTTTACAGCAGTATAGTTTAATATGGGCCATTGACTGGGTAACTTGGTTTACGGCACTGGCTTTGGTGCGGAAGATGGCTGGCTTGAGACCCAGGTGGGCCCTTGGGAAAGGTCCTTTACACCTTTAACCATAAGGGGGCAGTGTCTCATTGTGCTGGTCCCAAGCCTGAATAAATACAGAGGGTTGTGTCAGGAGGGGCATCAGATGTAAAAAAAAAAAAAAAAAAAAAAAAAAAAACAACTGTCAAATCAGCATGCGATTGTGATTCACTGTGGCGATCCCTAAAGGGAAAAACCTGAAAGACACATTCAATTTAATGTGGGCCATTAGAGAATATATAAACACGGTTGATATGTTGTAATTACTGATTTTGGATGAAGTGTATAAAATAAGCTTTTGCCTAAAACAAATTATATTGTGACACAAAACGGGCTGATTTGTCTTGTAGTGTGGCTGAGTGGAATACTTGTTTGATGAAAATCTGTGAAACATAAATAATGTTTGCTAATGTTCGGGCTAGGGGCTTCAGATCAGTCTTTTGAGTAGTGCCCTGACTTGTTGAGATTAGATTTATTAGTTTAGTTTAGTTGTGTGGTTTCTACAGTGCAGTGAAAGCACCTCCTCATGCATTCTGCTGACAAATAACAGAAAAACAAGCTCTACTGACTTGAGAAGAATAATGTATTATTCCAAACTGGCAGAGGAATGTAAGTACTGGCACATGAGAACAAATTTGTTCCCAACAGCAATGATACAAGCATGTGATGATCCATAAACCGTATATTAAGTCTTTGAAATGACCTTATAAAAAAGTTAACTGTGAAAATGCATTTTTCACAGATTTCAACTGGTGTATTTAGTGTTTATTTAGTTTAAGAAAGATGTTTTTTTTTTTTTACTTTCAACGCACGAAGATACAGTTCATCCCTCAGTTTATCCTGAAAATTCAACCCATAAAGACCCAAACACCCCCCTGACCAAAACCATCTAGCGATGTAAATAACTGGTCATCAGATTCGATCCATTTGGACATTCAGAGGCTCCGTAGTGAACATGGAAACACTGTCATCTTCTACAACATTCATTCACCAGTAAAACCCATGGAGTTGGATCAATGACAGTGGATGGAGACACTGGGTTTATGTTCAGTTCATGATAGACTTTGTTGTGATGTAAAAACCTTTGGCTTTACACTGAGTTTTCATGCACATCTAAATTAAATATAGGAAAATACATGATTAACAGTGAAAAATGCAAAATACAGAGGGCAATATCATAAGAAATGGTGATAAATCACTTAAGAAAGCTTAAATATAGAGAAAAATTCATTTGGGATCTGACACAAAAGTAGCACTGGGTCTTTATGGGTTAAAATTGCCTCATTTGGAGATATGTAGTTATTTACTGGACTAGAAACCAACAGAAAACTGTGTCTGAAGAGTAACTATAGCTGTGAGACAAAAGTAGTGGAGTAAAAGTGTAATATTCAGATTTAAAATGTAATGCGTATGGCTGCAGATATTGTGAATACTAAAGTACTGTACAAATACCTCAAATTTCTATATAAGTACAGTATTTGTACTCTTGTAAAAGTAAAAATACTCAACTGGAAAGGCTCATACGACTGAAACTCACTTGAACCCAGAGTCTGTCGTCTTTAATAATCACTTCATATCAGCATAGAATGTATCTTGCTGCTACAGTAATAATAGCAGCTAATTAAATAAAAAAATATATAATATATAAATATATTACATTAAACGGATATGACATTTTTACCCTAAAGGTAAATACTCTGACAGCAAAGAGTTCCAATGTTTCTTACTGTCTGTGGACACTCCTCAATGATGGGTCCTGCACAGGCCTGCATACAAGCTGCTCTGGGGAAGGAGGCGTCATAAACCCCTGGCCATGGACTCAGAGGTCTGGGGGCCTTCCAGCGGTAAGCTCCAACCGGGGGGTCTGCATAGGGTATCCCATAGAATATGTGGGCTTTATCCCCAGAAACCCCCCTGATGTGGCCATCTTTGGTTAACACCAAAGGTCCAGAGGCCACATTTGTATCCTGATTGACTGGTTTGTCCTTGGTTTCTTCGGTGATTGAGAGGACCTCTGGGTGCTCTGGCTCCTTGAGGGACTGTATCTCAAAGTCTTGGTCGAAGACGAACGGTTGGTCTCTCACCAGCAGCCCGGGGTAGATACTTCTCAGAAAGCTAACAAGGTCGATGTCATCATCATTTTTCTTTGGCTCTCCAGGGGCCAGCACAAAACTCAGTGTGCACAGCAGCAGTAAACTGTGCCAGCGCTCCATACTGTGATAGAATACAAGTCGACCTCCACAGACCCTGCTGCTCAGATCATGATTTGAAGTGGATTGTATCCCAACTGAGGTAGAAAAGTTGCAGACTGAAGCAAACTGTGAATACTTGTGACTCCAATTTGGCTGCTTGCTTGTTAAGATTTATCAGACAAAAGCTGCTCTGTCTGTGTGGTGTGCTGAGTGCTATCCAACAGACCCACAGCAGCTGGACGTCGCACTGATGCAGACAACTAATAGAGGACAAGTCGTCTTTCCTTTGCTTAATGTAATCACAAAGTCACACACAGAAGGTAAATGGGAAATGTCAGCCAGTGGGATTCATGAAGGGGGGATTTTTACACAGTTTGTCCTCAATTACTTCTTATGTTTTGCCAGTTACTCGTCTAACTTCTGCAATTGTCTGCAAACTTGCATGAAGGTGCACACTGCCACCTACTGTGGAACAGTGAACGAGCTGTTAATGTGGGGAATGAGCAGCTGATTCTGACATTTTCAAGTTAAGCCCTTCTTACTTATTTACCCTTTGTAGTAAAATTACCTCATATACAACCATCTATAAGCTGTATTTAACTATATCTGCCAAAACTTGAACATCTTTACAGAATGGACCCACTGACTATAACAGCTGGCACTGTTTCAGATAAGCTAAATATTAGGGGTGGGCTATACTGTTTAGCATCATAATAACCATTTAATTATGAATGGTGTAAAGTGTGAACAGTAAAATACTCAGGTCATTCCTTTAAGAACACACACA
The DNA here is from genome assembly GCA_029822895.1 of Maxillicosta whitleyi. NCBI lineage: Eukaryota > Metazoa > Chordata > Actinopteri > Perciformes > Neosebastidae > Maxillicosta > Maxillicosta whitleyi. The sequence goes on from JAPSES010038290.1 coordinate 11,912, forward strand.
GGCCTGGATTTAACAACTAAAACTGACTTATATTTGTATGTCAGCAATAAAGGGATTCTTTCTTGGCACCAGAGGTCAATTCCACAGGTAAAATAGAAATAGAATACCACTGAAGGGAGAAAAAAATGAACCAAATACTGAAATAATAATTTCTCTAGCATATTAAGATTTTGTGTGTTCTGTGACCAGGCAACCAAACAATCTTGCACCCAAAACATTTTATTGTTTATTCAAAATCTGATGATAATTTGTGTTAAATCGCCAAATTTTACAAATAAACATCAAAGGCAATGAAGAATAAATGCGTCTCAAATGTTTTCTCTTGTGGTTGTGACAGTTTCACAGGATCCAAAAGTACACATCATCATGTAGATATATGTTGTAGCTTATTTTGGCATCGATTCAGCTGATGTCATCATGTCTAAGCATGTACTGATCAGGGGTGGAGGAAGTACTGAAGTTTAGTACTTAAGTAAAAGTACCAATACCCTGCAAAATATTTACTCAAGTAAA
>JAPSES010038385.1:0-12418 GCA_029822895.1 Maxillicosta whitleyi
GACACTCCGATGGACCCTCCTTGCCAGGACCCCCGAATAGACCTTTCCAGGGAGGCTGAGGAGTGTGATCCCCCTATAGGATCACACTCACACTTTGAACCCTTGCACATAAAATAGAACACAATGAGTAAAATATCCAGTACCCACAATGCAATGCAGCAGACTGGTACTAATGATCACTCTGTAGAGTTGAATTTTACACTGCATCTGTTACACTGACTTTTTTGCTTTACTCTCCATAGAGATGAACACTCTGTCTAGGTTCAAATAGCTTGACTCTGACATATTGACACTGCATTTTTACTGTCTACAGTAACTATATCATTAACTGCAGAATTCACAATAAATCTTTCTGAAAATTAGTAAATTCGGGAAGTTTTGGATTTTGTCAATAACCCTGAGTTGAAATCATGGGGTGAAAAAAAAGTCTGAATTTGCATATTTTTTCTGTCCTTTCTGCAGCTCTTTCATCACAATCTAAACAGCAAAAACTAAATATAAAGACAGATGGTCTGTTGTTGTTTCAGGGAATATTGAAAGCTCTTTTCCAAGCCTCTGTGTTGAGACATGGATCGGTTGACTTATGTTGCATCCAGCAGAATCTGATCAGCCATCAGGAATTACAGTTGTCAATCACATTTAACCTACTGCCTGCCTGTGATTAGATGTTATTAAACAAAAAGTAGATTTTCCCACAATGTAAAAACACAGGGAGACGCTGACATTTTCTTTCTCAAGTCAGTCAAATGACTTATAGATTAAGTATGAATTTTTTTTTTTTTTCATCTAGTGGCATTAATAAAACTATCATGCCCTGCAGCATATACTATGTAAATACATTCCCCTAGAATGATCCTAGAGAAGTTTCACCTTATATTATATGGCCTACATTTAAATGGGATGTTCTAATGTAATAACTTTAAAGAAAACAAGAGCTAATGGAAGATGAATTACATAAAAACAAAACAAAAAAACAGTAGCTCACATAAATATTGTAATTAAAAATGACATAAACATTCAATGTTTTTGCAGGACTGATCATGTCCTATATGTTACGAGCAAACCAGCTCATGTGTCAGCCAAGGTGTTGTAAAATGTCACCTCTCTCAGCCCAAAATTAAAGTAGTATAATAATAAAACATTTTCGCAAGGGGGTTAAACCCAGACTCAACAGTTCATGACAGTTATACAACACTCTCTCACCCAATAAACTCTGCAGCAACTGAGGAATGTAGCATGTGTTTGTAACTGAGCGGGACATGGACTTGTGTGCATGAGTGTGCATGAGAGAGGCAGGAATGGCTCTAGCGCGTATTTGCTGTTTATGAATTATTGCAAGCAGTTGTTTTCCATTCGCTTAAGGATAATTGCAGGCTCGGTGTGGATGACAGGGTGCAGAAGAATTTTTTTTTAAGTTTGACTGGTGCTGTTTTAGCCTTAAATACAACTGCCATTCTGTGATTCATAAAGGTAATAAACTATCCCAAAATGATCTTTCTCATGGACAGAAGTTCCACCTTCACATCAGGTTATTCCCTGTGGCGAATGACATTCAAGAACACGCCTTTGCCTGTACAGCGTGAGTCGCAGATATGCAGCATTTGCCAAGAGAGCATTCCAACGCTGGTCGTCTTTTTTAAAAGCTACACTTTGTGTCCTAGTTTACTAGGTTCTTTAGAGGCCTGGTGTCACTTATAATGACTGAGTACTGAACTTCGGCTCCACCTCTGCTGTGCATATTTGAGGGTAAATTAAAGGTGAATCTGACCACTGAATTAACACATCCTTGTGCACCTTCTTTTTTTCCTCCTTTCTTTGACCTGTGCATGAATAATTTAAGGGTGTGGATCTGAGGCGTAGTCCGTCTGTCCTGCTGTTCCCACCCTCTCCCATCTGCTTTCATTCCTGATTATTCCAGACAGGATGAGGCTTGTACCCTTTAATGGGTTTCGAGGTTGCCTGACATATCATGTTTGTATACTCTTTTCAAAAGCGCACAAATGGGAAATAAGAATAAAAGCATTAATAGTGTTTCAGTTAGCTCAGCATTTCAATGAACAAGTTAAATCAAGATGTGGACGGTTTCTAGTATCACCCAGGTGTCTCGGTGTCACCTTTAATGCTGCAGCAAGACTTAAAATGTTGTGTATGTTATAGTAGCATTAGATTTTCCTTTGGCGATCAATAAAGTCCACCTGTATCTATATAAAGAACATTGCATGTTCACCTGTACATATATTTTTGTTCATCTGTTCCCTTTAGTACCTCTTAATACTGTTAATCTGTGCAGAATGAAAGTGTAGCAGAAGCTGTTTGTGTCCAAAACAGTGGCAGATGATTCATGTAGTTTATAACAGCTGCAAAATAAGAGCTTCAGTGTGTAATTAAAGGTCAATAACAGCTTAGCTCAATCAAAAGAGGACAGGTAGTGTATGTTAACAAAGCCAGATTTGTATGTAGAAATGAAGTATTTCTATTGTTTTTAGAAAATAAAACTGTAAATTGTAAAACAATGTGGTGCAAGAACATATTGTTGTATTAAGACCCTATTTTCATACTTTAAAAAAAACATAAAAACACAATAAAAAAGTAAATGTTGCATTACATTTGGCAGACGCTTTTATCAAAAGCTACTCACAAGGTATAGGCATGTATAGCGTAAAGGGCCTTGCCCAAGGGCCCACCTGGGACTCGAATCAGCAACTTTCCACACCAGTCAGTGATGAAAACTGCTAAGCTACCCACTCACTGGATATAACATTTAAACATGTAAAAGTCACTGAAATCGATCGTTAAATATACACGTTTAAAATAAACATGTTACTCTGTAAATATGTTTACAGTTTAATGTGTTTTTTGTTTTTGTTTGGGTTTTTTTACAGTATTGTTCCGGTAACCAGAGTTGTCAGTTTTTTTCCCCTGTTAAAACAACAGGATTTTTCTTTTTACAGTGCAGTCCAACCAAAAGAGAGGAGACATCATCATCTAATGTTCCCACTTCAAATCTAAAAAGTAAACTAGATGAACAAGGATGCTAAACATTTGCAAGGGCATCATGAAGGCCAAGGTTGTGTTAATCACAATCCTGCACTCACGGGACTGCGTTTGTGCACATACAGCAGAAATGCACAGTGAGGAAGATGATTTTTTTTTTCCTGACCCAAAAAAAAAAAAAAAAAAAAATAGAAAAAAAAATGATGATGAAGGGATCTACTGTTTGACCCTTTGTATTTTTTTTCTTCTTTGCAGACAGTAAGAACTTTGGCAACAGAGCAAATGCACCATAAAGTCAAAATGAAAGAGCTTGGAAAACTGTATATCTGTAGTTATATCAGTGCGGAGAAACACGTGGAATACAAAAGGCAGCTAAAAGTTGAATTCTTCTCCTCATTTCACCTCTTCAACTCTTCCAGTGTCTCAACAGTCAATTTATTGAGCAGTGCTGTTTGGTTTCTTTTTTTCCTGATTCTCCATTTGTGCACAGGAAAATACTCCAGTCTGAGAAGCAGGAGTCATGTTTCATTTACTCTGGCAGATGCGTTTGGCCCCCGTCCCACTGAAACACCTGACCAAAAGCTTGGTATTTGCCAGGTGTGTTGCAGTGACTGACAAAACGGCACCACGAAGGCAGTTCTAGAAACACCTGGCATGGCTCTTACTGCTGATCTGAACAGTCCTCTGAATCTAGGAAATAAACTAGACAGTAGAGTTTCTCCAAAACAAGATCAGCAACTGTATGTGAAGTCTGAAAATGACGTGTTTACAAGTTAGGTTTAGGGTTCCAGGGTCCTTTTTCGTAATGGAAAAGCCAAAGAGCCGTGTAGAGTCGAGTAGAGTAGAGCCGGTACCATGTAGTGGAAAAGCGCCATTAGAGCACCCTAGCGCTTTTCCACTACATGGTACCGGCTCTACTCTACTCAGTATTCCTGTGGTGCTATTCCACTTATGGGACCGGCTCGTCTCAGTTTGACTCATTAATCTGACACGGTGCGTTACTTTCGTGTCGTCTGAGTCGCCGAAAACTCACTCGTTGCGTATTTTCTCGTCTGGATTTGTACGTCTGCCACCAAAGACTGAATCTACGTGACATCTATGGTGTTGTTTTGTTCTGTCATCATGTGGTTTTATGCATCACTAGTCACTGTCTACTTCCGCGTCAGATTTTTGTAAATCGTGGGTCACAGAGAAAACTGTCTGACTAATCATTGTCTGCAGTGTCATGACGTCACGTTTTGGTGTTGGTCCCAACATTTTGGAACTTCAGCTGATGTGGTACTAAAAAACTAGTATCGGGTCCCAGATTCCAGGTCCTTTTTCATAATGGAAAAGGGAAAGAGCCGCAGAGTCGAGTAGAGTAGAGCCGGTACCATGGAGTGGAAATGCACCATAACTCAGTTGCCAAAGAAGAACCAGCTTTTTCGACTCCCAAACAGGTCTTAATTTAGGATAATTTTTAACCTAACGTAATTTCTAACCCTAACGTTTTGGCCTAATTTAGCAATTATGAATGGTTTACATTGTTTTTATGAGGAGCCTTACAATTACCTAATTTTGTGCATTTATTCTGTCACAAATATGTTCTTATTTTTGTTTAATATTTTAATAAAACTTTTAATTAAGTGTTGGTTTTGTTAGTTGTTAACCATATTAATTGGTATAATCTACATTATACATCATGTTTCAAATTCTAGATTAATGTACAGTATATAACACAAAGAACATTTTCTAGGTGTACATTAACATATGAACCCTTTATTTTTCTGTTTGATTTTTCAGTCAAATATATTCAGTCAAATAGTCATAGTGTGCTCATGGAAGCTAAAAAAACAAAAACAAAACATCTAATGTATTATGACTCTATACTGAAACATATATTTGTCATACAACATAACAGAAATAATTTGTGATAAGTTAAGGTAACTCTTCAATAAAGGTAAGAGAATCCTCATGGAATGCTCAGGAATGATCAGAACTTTTGATGTCTCGCATGGCTGCCAATCATAACAAAGTTCTGCAGTGAGAAGTGCTATGCCACTGAGACCCAGAGAGCTGAGCAGCAAAAAAAAAAAAAAAAAGGGGGGAGAAATGGGGAAAATCTTCTGATCCACTACAAAGCATCAGCTCTCAGAACCGACTCTTATGCACATCATTAGTAGAAAGGTTGTTTCATGAGGAGGCATTTCCACCTATGGATACTCTCTGACTTTTATGCGTGTGCACTAGAAGACTTATGCCATTTATTTTTTATTTTTAATATAGTCACATAAATGGTTAAAAGTAGATATATAGTAGTTTACCAGCACACTATGAATGCATGCAGTGTGTTGAAGTGTTACTGTGTTTGGAGTTCTTATGTCTTATGCACTGACTTCCTTCATCTATTCTAGGGCCAAGGACAGGGACAAGTTATGTTCATACCAAAAAGTAAGGGACATTTGTAGAGAACAAAATGTAACAGAGTAGACTTCTACTCAGCCACTCTGTGCCATACTCGCTGCCAAATCACCTTGGCTCTGTCCCATAGGTGAAGTGAGGGAAGATCCACACCCTTAAACACACCCATGATTGGTTGGAATCAAGTGAAGAATGCTCCTCATTAAACGTACTGTCAGCTGAAACCCACTATTCTAACAAACTCACATGAAACCAACTTGTTCCACTGCATGTACAGACAGATCATCTATGTTCACTTTGGCGCTATAACAGTTTGGTTTTGTTTTTTCACCGTCTGAGGGGCAGTCTCATCTTGTCAGGTCCTTTTCATGTTGTGCCCGCAGGTTTTCAACAATGTGTGTGAGTCAAGGGAAAGTTTTCAGTCATTAGGTAGAGAGATTAAAAGCTAAGATGAGTAATAATGATCACTAGTGGTGTTCAGGGTGTGGCTGTTTGTCTAACATTGTTCTCAGGATTCAAAGCTAAGAGAAGACCGAGACGTGTAGGGAGATACAGGGAGGTACAGTTATGCTAATGCTGTAAAAAATAAGGATGACATGTAATATTAGCATCTGAATGACCTCCAGTTTTCAACCATGTCCTGCTTTAAAGACACTTTTTCACCTCCAAATGACCAGAGTCACATCTAATCAGCTCTGCAAGTGTTAGAAGGACCAAGATTGACGGCACATTAGCAGTTGTAGTTCACACGCTGGAATTAATGTCAATTACCTGTCAAGGTTATTACAACACTAAGTTCACATAATGAACAAAGCAGAGCCAGTTATGCCCTCACAGAAGGGTGTGGTCCTGCAGTGTCTTCGCTACAAAACCCCTCAGGTTAACGGCATGTTAAGCTCCATGCCTGCACCTGTATTAGCAGGCTATGAAAAGAGAAAAGTAATTAAGGCCTAAATGAGAAATATAAATCAGCAGGTGATTTCCTGTTCTTCAAAAACTGCTTCAGGTAAATGCTGTTATATACAGGATATATGAGTAAAAGAACATGAGGAATATAGTTAGTGGTTACATGGTAAATATGTAGGTGAAGTCAAAATGACATGGATATAAAGTTGAAACAGAGCAGTGATGATGTCACCATGATCATGTACCAGTGACTGTGCTTTTCATACTGTTCATAACTGCATAGAGTTTAATTGAAATGAAATTTAACATTAGGCTGCTGCTTTGCAGATGACTGTCAAGTGGGTGTTTGTGTCACTCTCTGTTTAGACTCGTACAATGGTGGCTTAAATTATTAGAACACTTGCCCTGGTTTTTTGTTTTTATCCATTAATATACCCATAAAATTAAATAAATATGTATAAAGTCATCTTTATTATATGTTTATTTCAAATATAATATTATAACCAAACAACAAAGTGATTTATATTAAAATTAAAATTAAAAGATGAAGTCTAACTTGTATACTCCTGCGCCCTTACCCCTTCCCTAAATGTTCATGTCAGAGCCCAAAAGTACCTTAAAAAAATCCTACACATATCAAACTAAATTCTGATTAAGCACAAACACCAAAATGCTATATATATCAAAGATAGACTCTGTCCATTTTGCGACAGCATTTCACATTAAAATAAACTCTGTACATTTCATAATATTAATAATAATACCCATATCAAAAACAAATATAAACTCTATACACTTTTAAACTATATAATATATCCATTATAAGGAGTTTTAGGTCATTTTCTTTACAAAAACACATTATGCCTATACTGTCATGTTGTCATGGCAACTAGAGAGCTTAGTGGTGACTTTGGTGCAGAAGGTTGCCAGTTCAAATCCCAGATCACTTGGGTATTAGCTATAAATGCATAAGTCACTTTGGATAAAAAAAAAATAATAATGAAGGTTTAACAGGAACTACATCAATGCTTTTTGTTGTGTTTCTACTGTTATGGAAAAAAAATGTCCAAAAAAAGGAGATTTTGACAGGATTTTGATAGGATTTAATGAAACCAACATACACAATGAAATCTACAGTCTCAGAAAGTGCCGCATGTAGATGCTTTTCATGAGAACAAGTTTTTGTTCTAAAACTGTGATACAAATGCCAAATTTGTGCCATGAAAATGATAGAGAAAATTAATTGTAAAAAAAAAAAAAAAAATCCTTGCAGCCAAATATATGTGTGATTGCCTCAAAACCCAAAACATTGCTAAGCAACCGCAAAAATATGACTCATTTATTTGTTTTCTTTTTCATTGATGCATGTGATAATTTTGAATTTGCCAATATGATTTGGCTTTGTTTTGTAAACACTGAGATTATTTGCATGAACTTTAAATGTACTGATACCAACTATGCAGTTGAGAATGAGGTGGAGCCAGGTATGAGGCAATAAGAAACCACACAGATAGAAAGGGACGAGCAGAGACTAACTCTCTACGCTCTGTGGCTTTAACAGCTTTGACAGCTTTATAAACTGTACGGAGGTTGAAATCACACAGAATACTGACACAAAGAGAAAAGAAGAATTTTCCATTTTTTGTTTTTTTTAATTCAGGTGCTGTTTTTTTGCACCTGTGCAGGTCTGTGACAGTGATGATGACTAAGCTTCAGGGGGATAGGACAAAGACAAGACTCATTCTTTGCCTGAGAGGCTTTGCATCAAAAGTGAATGTCGTGACTGTGCAGAGAAACATGAGAACTGTTCAAACACTCAAATCTCCCATGCCATGTCATTACAAACATGTGATTTACTGCTCGACTTATGAGGAACTAGCGTATCTAAACATTGCAGTCTGTGAATTCCATCTCTTCGGTCTGCGGTAAATCCTGCTTTGTCGTCCGAGGTGGGCTGCAGGCAGTTTCAGCCGGCTGATCCTGTGACAGTGGTGTACCTGTGCAGCAGAGTGACATGGATATGCCTCATGGGGGTTTCGCAACAGAACCAATGAGGGAGAAGGGGGGGGTGAATGGGAAGGAGGGGCCGTCAAAGAACTGTCCCATGACACCTGAACCAATCTGGGTCACTGTTCTCATGGAGACAAAGGATGTCGCTCCAACCCCTTGTATACAGAGGAACTCTTTCACTGCAGTTGTTGATGGAAACGCTCTCTGATCTCATGAATTAACTGCAATATTTTGCTCACAATAAAACATTTCATCTTCTTTCATTGTTGTGAGTAGACGTGGAATACAACTGAGTGTATTTACTCAAGTTCTGTACCTTAACTAAGAACTTAAGGAACTTTATCCTTATAAGACTACTCTGCTACGTCTCTGAGACCAATATTGTTCTTTTTACTTCATTATATTTCTCTGACAGCTTTACTTATTTGTTACACTACAGTTTTCCATCTCTTTTCTGCAGTGAAAACCCACTCTCAAATCCTCACTGGCCACTTTAATAGGAACACCCTGTTTGTATTAAGTGTACCTAATAAAGTGGCCAGTAAGTGTACATGTTGCTGCAGCTCATCTTCAGTGTAATGAGTTATGCATTCAGAAATACTCTTCTGATTACCTTGCTTGTTACGAGTAGTTCTTTGAGTTACTGTTACCTTTCTAATAAACCAGTCTAGACATTCTGTTTGGACTGATTTTTTTTTTTTTTTATCCAGACACCTGCTGCTCACTGGGTATTTTTCTTTGCTTTGGATATTATCTAATTCTCAAAATTTTGGCAGATCAGCTGTTCCTGAAATTCTCAGACCAACCCAGCCATATACAAATTCACTAAAAACACCTTTATTCCTCATCCTGATACCTTTTTGAACTTCAGAAGATCATCTTGATGTTGCCTCTTCCTGTACCTAATAAAGTGGCCAGAGTTCTGAAAGGTTTAACAAAGCTGAAAATAGGCCTGTGTTTTTCTGAGCTAATGGAGAGGTGACATTTTAGAAATATATAGATCTCACAAGAGACTAATGTTGATCTTACAGGATACAATGCATTTCTACAGATTAAACCATCAATAGTATATAAAGTAGTCAATCTTTTTTAACATACACATAAATAAAATACAATACACATATTCATGCAACAATGAAATTAATTAAACATCACATAGAATCAAGATTTATATAGGATAGAAAGAAAGTGTTCTGGCTAATCTTTTGGAACAGCAGAATTGTGTCTATTTGTGTGAACTCATTAACATTTTTATTCTATTTTTCAGATAGTGAAGCACATTATAAGGCTACTGAGAATCGAGTGTCATTTCAAAACATTTTGTCATTCCACCACCAAAAAACAGAAGTAATGCAAGCAGTTTTTCCATTACCTAGAGTTCAAGTAATTGGTAGTAAATTGGTAGACGGTTTAGCCCAGCAGTGAGGCTGTGGGCTGGGGTAAACATTTATGGATGGATATATTAAACAGTGGGATGAATGTCAGCCCATAAATCTCATTAATGTATCACAGTTAATTAAACTTGTGCAGGGTTTTATGTGAGGTTCTAAATATGAAATACAGCTCCATTTATGAACTATATGGCGAGGCATCAGTATTAATTCTGTGTTAATTCTACCAGTTTACTGAACTTTGGATTGTTTAACTTTCCATACTGGAACTAAATGTTGTTTCTCTAAGGGAATATCAGTTTGTAATTCAGTAATTTCACACCAGCATCACTGTTTAGCTGATATTTTAACCCTTGTGTAGTCACTTTGGCCCCATTCTGCTGCCTCCATCTATGGGATGTGGATGTGGAAGGTGTCACAAGGGTAAAGTGAATTTGTTGTACTACTGACCAGGTTTCAAAGTGTTCTAGGAGAGAGGGATTTAGGTACAAAATCTGCCGTGACCCGGATTGCTGTGGCCACAATGCAGAGTACTAACCCAAATACGATCACAGAATGTCACGCCCTGATGAGAAGATTTCAAACAATGTGTAAAAGATGATTAGACGGACTAGTGAAGTGTTAATAGTCTACTTTCACTTTCTATCTGTCTATATAATCTAACTTCTTGTGCCTTTTAAATTATTTTATTATGCAGGAAAGGTACAGGGGAAAAAAAGATTTTAATTTCTCTCTAACAGGATGTATAGACTCCTCCAAATTGAGTTGTTTTCAAAGTGATGCTTTTACCATGCATATTTTAAATGCAATAGTATAACTCAAAGTATAGCGCAGAATCCTTATAGATTATATTGTTTTCTCTGCTGTGTGCTGTGATGGTATGATGTTTAGTACTCTGCGTTGTGGCCGCAGCAACCCCAGTTCCAATCCATGTCATGGCATGTTCAATTATAACGTGTCAGAAAGCACTTGTTCCACTTTCACATACAGTGCAAGAGGAAAGATTTGTTATTTTCCTGCAAATATGAATAACTCACTTAACAGACTACTGAAGATCACTGTTATTACAGCCAATCACTAGAACAGTATTTAGAAGAAGTACTGGTTAGTGATCAACTTCAGAATTTTCTTTTTAGGCCTGCGTGAATAAGGTCAAAACCTGCTGTGACCCGGATTCGAACCGGGGTTGCTGCGGCCACAACGCAGAGTACTAACCACTATACGATCACAGCACGTACATAAAGAACATAATCTGATGATCTGAGACTATGCATAAAAGAAGAAAATATATCTGCTGTTAATGCTTCGAGTTATACTACGGAGACAAACAAGACAAACAAAACAAGCCCACAGACAATGAGAAGCAGTGGTGGATGACGTGTGCACATGTTATTGACAATGATTCATAAGAAAACACTGTAGTTATGAAGTCAGTGAAGTGCACATGCAGAGAGAAAGAGAACAATTAAGACATATATATTCGTTTCTTAATATAAATATTACATCAGCATCATAATTAAACATTTTGGCTCCCAATACTGTGTTAAGTATATACTGTCCTATCTTTAAGACAGAAGAATCCAAAATTTGCTTTGACTGAAGTCCAATCATCAATTTGGATTCTGATGAAACAAAGGGTGCCGTGACCCGGATTTGAACCAGGGTTGCTGCGGCCACAACGCAGAGTACTAACCACTATACGATCACGGCGTGTGGAATATAATAAAAAAAAATACATGATCTAATGATCTGAGTCTATGCATAAAAGAAGAAAATATATTTGCTGTGAATGCTTTGAGTTATACTACGGAGTTCAACATATGCATAACAAAAACATCAGTTTAAAAACGGACTAATTTCACAACAAAAGTCCCATCCTGTTTAATGGATGGTTTGGAGTCAACAATACAGTACGTTCTTTTTCCTCTTCTGTACCACGCCGTGATCGTATAGTGGTTAGTACTCTGCGTTGTGGCCGCAGCAACCCCGGTTCGAATCCGGGTCACGGCAGGTGTAACTATGAACTGTCAGAGAGCACTTTGGCTTGTTCACCTTTCATACATACAGTGCAAAAGGAAAGATTTTCCTGCAAAAATGATGTAACAGACTACTGAAGATGACTGTTATTAAAGTCAATCACTAGAAACAGAATTTAGAAAGGTATTGGTTAATGGAAGACTTCAGAATTTTCTTTTTGGGCCTGTGTGAATAAGGTCAAAACCTGCCATGACCCGGATTTGAAAACCCAAATTGATGATTGAACTTTGGTCACAGCAAATTTTGGATTCTTCTGTCTTAAAGATAGGACAGTATGTACTTAACATGGTATTGGGAGCCAAAATGTTTAATTTTGACACTGATCTAATATTTATATTAAGAAACAAATATATATGTCTTATATATATATATATATGTCATATGTCTATTACAGCCAATCACTAGAAACGTATTGGTTAACTTCAGAATTTTCTTTCTAGGCCTGCGTGAATAAGGTCAAAACCTGCCGTGACCCGGATTCAAACCGGGGTTGCTGCGGCCACAACGCAGAGTACTAACCACTATACGATCACGGCACATAATATGTGGTATAAAATACATCATCTGATGATCTGAGACTATGCATAAAAGAAGAAAATATATCTGCTGTTAATGCTTCGAGTTATACTACGGAGACAAACAAGACAAACAAAACAAGCCCACAGACAATGAGAAGCAGT
>JAPSES010038403.1:0-12417 GCA_029822895.1 Maxillicosta whitleyi
CAAGGAGGGAGGGAGGGGGGGTACTTTCCAAAGGCAGAGAGAAGCAGGTGTTGGTATCCTCCTGCACACTATTTCTTCTTTTTCTTTTTCTCTTTTGTTTTTGTTGTTCTGTTCTTTGTTAACTTCCCTCACTGGCAGCATGAAAAGCTCATGTTTGAACCCTAACCTGAAAAAACAACCCTTTCATTAACATATTTTAATAATCAGCTACATTTACGTCAGAGGAGTCACATACAGTTCAAATACCTCAGACGAGTTCGTGTTTGAAAAGTAGCAGCTGCTGTTTTTCATTGATAAACTGCTCATAAATGGGGTGTATCATATACCTTCTAACAAGGTTAGACATGAATCAAAACTCCATCAGTTTTCAGGCAGAAATTAAACTATTTTGTTGTTGTTGTTGTTGTTGTTGTTGTTGTTGTTGTTGTCAGTAACTCCAAGAAAGACTAGGTCAACACAGTATCATAATTTATTAACATACTCATTTTAGCTGATTGCTCCGTCAACATTAATCTGTCTGTATATGAAATTGTCGATTGCCATATTTTGGATGTAATTAAAAAAAGAATTGTCAATCAGAATTGTAATTTTTTTTCCTTATATCATCATCACCAGGAGCATCAAAAAAATCTAACAAAAATATAAAAGGAAGAAGGAGAAAAGAAAGGATTTGTAAAGCTTTCCAATTTAGTATAGTCTAATATTATGTAATATAAATAATATACCTATTTAATAGATCCTCCATAATAAAATAAGTAAAAGAATAAAGGAAGAAAATATTTCAATTTGCTATATGACCTAATATATAATCATACATTAACTTTGTTTGTCACCTTTACTGCTTTTTTACTGTTTTTCTCTGATTATATACTTTTTACTGAACGCTAATTTAACCATAGTTGCAGTTGTAGTAGATATACATGTGTCCATTTTCTCTCTTTTTTTTTTTTTTTTTAATTTGTTTTATGGTGTATGTTAGAATGCCCTTGAAAACAAGATGGTACAGCTCAGGGGTACAGGGGTTTATCATAATACAATACAATACAATACAATTAATTCATTCATTAATTAATCTTCCATTGAAATTACAGTATGTATTTTCAAGTTACCTGAATTAACTTCAATTACAATACAACAAAAAAAATTACAATACTGGGCAACAGGAATTGACACCAAATCTACAATAATTACTAGTAGTTGCAAATGAATGATATATGGACTATAAAATGGCTGGGCAGTCCAGTTGGCCCCCAGTGGAGGAGAATATCCTTAATATATAATAGATGCTGTCATACGCATATGTAAACATACATAAGGTGTATTCTTTAATTCACTTATTACCAGTTTCATCACAAACTTTTTTTCTACAAAGGACATCTAATAATCTCTTCCATTACTGTCGGTAAATATAGCCAGTAATGTTCCCTTGTGCCAGGGGTGATGCAACCATCCCTTGTGAGGTTGATGGATGAGCTATTTCAGCCCGCAGTGGATGCAGGTGGCATCGTCACCATTCGTGCAGTGATAATGACCTTTCAGTGTGTTTGGGAAGCAAGTCCCACACAGGAAGACAGAGGTGGATGGCTTCGGAGGCTATTTCTTTGCCAGTAATTGCACAGCACTTTTCACTGAAAGCTCTCCTGCTGTGTGACGCCCTTGACTGATGGGCATTATGGTGCCCTACTTTGGATGGCTGGAACTGCTGCTTTCACTCTGGATGTCTGTGTGACTGACAAGCAAGATGATTCAAGATGTCACAGACATACAGAGCATTGTGAAGGGCTTGTGTTTAGTCTGTGTATATGTAGAAAGATGTACTGTGTGTACGTATAATCCTCTCACACCATGTCTGTGTCTGTATGTCTGTGGGGAGTGTATTGTGTACTTCCTCCAATTCTTTTGAGCGGATCTGTTTCCCTCTGCCATGGCCAGAGCTTGGGACAAGGTCACATTACCGCTCACACACACACACACACACACGCACGCGCACACACACACACACACACACACATGGATCTTGCTCCTTAATCCTTTAGAGTAGACCCACCTGTTCAAAAACATCTGCACTGACACTAGTCCGTGAGTCAAAATGCAAATATTGGGCATCCAGACTGTACAAGTTTAGACAGATGAAAAAAAAAAAAAAATCACAAAAAAGAAACACTCGAATGCAGTACATACAGAATATGTGCACTGTTTGGTTTAATTTGTCTGCTTATGTAAGCACTTGATGGCTTGACCTTTTGACCTGACATAAACAGATCTGCCCTCTGACTGGCTTAGAGCTCAGCAGCTACCTGACACAGTGACAAGAAAAAGAGATGCCCTTCCACTCATTCTTTCTACTTGAGAAAAAAATGCGAGTACGTTTCCATGACCTTACCGTCTAATTGGGCCTCTTGTTTCTTCATCCCACCCCTCTGTGGCTTTAACTACAATGATGCATATTTCTTCTCTGAAATTGGGTAATAATGACAGATAATTACACAAAGATCAAACAAAGAGACTAAAACTGCAGTGGTGGAAGAAATTGTAGTGGTATAAACTGAATGGTTATTATAGGTGATCTGTGATTACAAGTAATGGACTCATAAATACACAGAGAAAGCAAGTAACAAGCAAGGAAGATAGTGAATTATCAGTTCAGTCACACAGTATATGATGCACACAAAAGCTTCACTTTACCTCCATCATTACCGACGGTGGAAAACTGAGAAATGTATGTGTATGTGCATCAGATGGTGGATACAACCTCGAGAATCATTTGTGAGGTCACTTCACCGTCTTAGTTGCAGGAAAACTCAGACACACTTTCTCGCTTTTGTCCTACCTTGTGGGTAATTATGCTGTTTCATTCCAAGGAGTGCCCTGCTTTGCTGTCAGAATTGATTTGCGGCACTCCTACAGCAGAATTGGCAGTAAAGAATTCTCTGTAAATGTTCCAGACCGGTTCCACAACTTATTTCTACTTTTCTTACATCACATCTCATCTATTTGCAAACTGCAAACTACGGACTCAACGACTGACATAACAGTGATTTATTGTAGCAATAAAAACATTTTTCTCGGTCACATCTGCAATAAAGATTCTCAATATTTTTCTTAATATCCCAAAGTTACAAAATTCTGAACCAAATGGCAAATGCAGCAATCAAAGAAACTAGAATTTCAGCCATTTAATGTGTTTTGTTTCATTTTTTTTGCTTGGGCAAATTCACAAAGAGCAGATTTTCTCATCCACATAAATTGTTATATATTTGATCTGTAATTAAAACCTGTTTATATCACAAACTTGTGTCCTAGAAGAGTTGTAATCCTGGTGAAGGAGGATTCAGTCAGACAATTCTGAGTGTAAAATTAACATATATTTCTGATTTTGGATCGTATACTGCAAGCTGACAATCTTTGCAGACTGACATATTTGTAATATAAAGGTTTACAACTGTTATAGTAGCGTAAAAATAGGTTTGGTTTCTCATACTGTAGTGTGATGAATCTCACAAGAAATGTTAATAAATAAACTAGTGACATAGAACTAGTATAGTTGCAGAATTAGTTTTAAAAAGATATCTGTCGAATCATAAAACCTAACCTCACCATATTTCCTTATATGGTTGCACTTGGTTGACCCTTGGTTGCCTGCTAGTGAGTACATACTGTTGGCTCTATTTCTGTGGCAGTAAATCATGAAAATAGATTAAAAGGGTCTGTCATTAGCACTTGTGCAAACACATACGAGTATACACACCAACACCTGTTGCGATGAGGAGGCCACTTCAGGGCATGCTGGGAAACTTTGCCAACAGGGTAGTTTGCCATTATATAAAAGGGTACAGGATACAGATGTTGCATCACACGTACCCTGTCAGCAACACACGCCCCAAAAACACCAGACAGAAATGCACAAAAACATATGCACAGAACAGGTGTCTGTGGGGTTAGATCAGAGATTAGTCATCTGCTCGAACACACACAGACACATTTTCCATGAACAAACAGACAAAACAGCAGGTAAAACAGTCAGCCAAGACATTATCTGTGTATTACTGGATCTATAATGTCCGTCCACTAAGTACACTGTAATGTCTGTTGCAATAAGTTGCAATATGCGGAAAGTCACGTCCTATCCATAGACGTCAGCAGGATATGACTGGACATGATTCACATTTGACACAAAATCCTTGCACCATCAATATTGATTTGTTGTCATGACAGATATGACCAAACAAGCAATCTGAAATGACAGAAAATCAGAAAAATAATCGAAGTCAGCTAATCCTGGCCTTTGATTTTTAGGCATTGAATTGACACTAATACTGTTTTATTTATTTACATCGTGTTCTTTGTATTTTAAATATCAACATTCATTTAGAAAGTAGAGGAAGGAAAAAACTGTATTTCACAAAGGATAGTTGCACCAACTGTTTTTTGTGTAGTTCTGCACGTCCACTGCCTCCATCTGTTTTGTGTAGACTTAACTACACGTTAGACTGTGTGCATAAACAAACATATGCAAGACTAAACCGTGATCAAACTTTTCTGTTATGGTTCCTTTTTCCACATAATTTTTGAATATTGGTGTGGAATGTTTTCATCCTTCTTTGATGGTCTCTTCAGCGATTCAACTGGAAGGTCAGAGGTCACATTTAGCTTAAAGCCCCATCCTTTCTGTGCTTGAGATCAGTGGTCATGTGAACTGTGGGTGTACACAACACACTGGGCTTCCTGTCTCCTTCCAACTCATCCTCAAACAGTCTCACTAAGGGTGACCTTTTCAGAAACAGAACAGTATATATTTATATGCACAGCCCCTGTCTGTCTATTCTTGCGTAAGTGAAGATCCTAGTGCTGGGCAATACCACACTTATATATACAATACTGATGACTTTTTTGGTCTATAAATTCATTACCCATAGTTTCACTGATTTTCTTTTTATTATTAAAATGTTACACATAAAAGACATCTCAGATGACAAATACTGACCATCTAATAGCTTTAATGTGCATAACATTTGGCGGCCATTTTGTAAGCAATTTAGAAAAACACATAAAAATTAAACAATTAACATAAATAATAATTAAAATATAGAAATAAAAAACACAAATAATACATAATCAACACTTATAAATTAAATAAAAATAAAGAAATTATACACCGTGTAGAAAAACTGACAATTTGAATGTATTCTTTGAATACAATGAAAAAGTCAGACTTTTTTTTTCCCAAAACTTACACGTTTCACATTTTTATAACAAAAATGAAGTTCAAAAATAATAAAATTGTCTGTAAGTCTGATGGAACTGGGCTCATTTTCAGGAGTTTAAAGGTTGCTGGTGTTGCTGCAGTGTTGTATATTTTACTACACAGACTACACTCCTGTTTCTCTCAGCCATGCTCTCCTTTCAGACACGCACAGCCACAGACTGAACTGTTACCAACAGGCTAAAAACAGCTTAACTGGAATGGTCACATGACATGGATGGACTAGTTCACTTTTATGCTGCTGGGGGGGGGTGTATCGATACAAAACCATAAGTTACCCAATAAGATTCAGACGTGACACAGACACTTTTATTTCGCATTTATTAATTAGTATTGATACTATTTTTGTGTAATCAATCCACAAATGAGTAGTGTTTGAGTATCGATGTATCAATACCACAGAATCAATACACCCACCACTAGAAGATACATTTTCATGTCTGCAACTGTTAGAAAACATTCACTGAAATGACAAGATGTATCTGTTAACTTCTCAAAATAATTGTGGAAGTATGTGAAAGCACATTTTGGAAATAAATCCTCTTCAGTGTCATTATAGGATCTTGGGAACTTATTTTAATTGCTACAGTATGTTTATTATTGTAATCATTATTTCAATGGCCTCCCAAAGGCTGACATTTATTGCCCACTGTGAAGCACATTCCAATTTATTCTCTATTTACCCTCAATCCATTTGTGCCAATTCTGCATCAAAGCAAGCAAGAATTAACTTGCTTTCCTTCTGCAAATAAGTCATCTGATGTGTTTTTGTGTAACTACTATCCCAAACACCATGATGTTTCTGTTACTATTTTCATTCTCATGCAACACTCAGTGCTTCATCCAGATGTCTACAGGAAAATATCTAGAAGGGAGATTTTCACAACTTCATAGGCCTCAACAGGGGAAAAAAAAACTCAGATGAAACCAGAACATTCTTTGTGATTGAGAACCACGTGAAAAGGATGAACGATGGATAAAAGAAGACAGAGAGCTTCGTGGCTCTGACAGCTGAGGTTGTGTGTGGAAACCTGAGAAACATGAGATGGGATCGACTTTCCAAACAAAGAGGTTTCGGCACAACAGGTGATAGCTTTGCTTGTCCATATTTTTATATTCTCACTTGTATTCCTTACTTCAGTCTGCAGCTGTATTGAGGCTTATGTTATCAGATCAGGGAACAACAGGAGAGAAGGAGAGAGGAAAAGGTGGAGTCTGACCACACAAAAAGACGGAAGAAAAGATCATTTGTTTGGAAAACGTGTACATAATTCATACATGATAAAGAGTAAGAATAATTATCAAATAACACATGACACGTTTTATAGTCAACTTTATGCTCTGAACCAATACAAAAAGCAGGAATGAAGAAAAACTTTGCCAAACTGGAGGCGATGTGGGGATAGTTAAAGTTTGAAGGAGACGAAGGGCTGTTGTTGACATGCAGGGTGGGTGTCTATGCCTCATTGTCTGTCCCATCTGTCTGGTTTTATCTCTACTTACCACCCCTCCGGCCTCGCCACCCCCTCTTCCACCATATCCCTCCCACTCAGTCGGCTCACACCCTCCATTGTGCCCTGTCAGTCACTCCCCACAGGCTGGCAGCCGACCAGGAAGCGTCCACCCACAGCAACTGGTGGCATTGTTCACATACACATATGCATATGTGCACAGTTGCCTGCTCGTCTTCCATGTATACAATCATCAATGCCTACATCTGCTGGCAGTAAAAGCACAGACTAGGTACTCAAATAAACGCAGATAAACACTGAGTGAATGAAACACTGTGTGGGTTGTGTTTATGTTTTTGAACTATTAACAAAATCGTTTCAGTTTTTGACACACATGAAAAGCTGTTATAGTGGATATGTCAAGGAAAATACTATTGTTTGTCAGTGAATGTATTTGACTGTCCTTCAGAGAAGAGTTTTATCAATACACTATAGCCTAACATGGCTTAGATGTAGCTACTGCTTGGTATGTAAGTCATGATTAATTTACAATTTCATATAAGTTTGTCATTTGACAACAAATACAGAAAAAAAAATGTGTAAACAGGAACTTCCAGTAAATGTGTATTAAAAAGAGCAAATATGTTCACACAGAGGAGGAGGGGGACTAGACAGAAGTGAAACAGGATGAACAGGCTGATTGCAGTCTGTCAAACACTGAAGGATCTAAATAAGATAGAGTTTTGTTACCTGTGATG
Source organism: Maxillicosta whitleyi (assembly GCA_029822895.1). NCBI lineage: Eukaryota > Metazoa > Chordata > Actinopteri > Perciformes > Neosebastidae > Maxillicosta > Maxillicosta whitleyi. The sequence goes on from JAPSES010038403.1 coordinate 7,473, forward strand.
TTTGGTGTCATGCAGATCCATCATCTGTTTCCTTATGCAGCTGAGAGTTTAAACGAGTTAGCAACAATGTGGAAATTGCTCCATATTTCTTTTGTGCTGGTTTAAAATTTTAACATACACATACAAGAGAAGCCCCTGGATCCTGTTTATCATGTACAGTATATACCCAACCTGAACAACAGACACGTAGAACCACCAGGATTTGTCCCAATATGTGAACAATATACAATTTAAGACAGGACAAAAGCTTGAAAATAACGACTCACCCCTAAACACTATTCATTTTCTGTCAGTTAATGAATAACTGAGATGACAGAAAATATGATGGAAGAAAGACAAAAGAACTAAATTAAATGTGTGTGTTTAGTTTTGTAGATGAGAAGTTCTTAAGTGTTTTCCGATAAAGACTAAATTTGGTGTATACATCACACATTTGTGAGATACAGCCAGACATTCCCCCAGTGTTGTCAATAAAAATATAGTTTTCTGTTGCCTACTTCCTCCCTTCCTTGCAGTATGAGCAGACACAGGGACATCTATGCGTGCTGCATATAGGGATAACACATAAACAAAGCTGTGGTGGTGCACAGAGGGAAGATAAACACTGTTTTGGATGACATCAAAGATGTCCTTGGTGAAATGGAGGGATACGGGAGAGGAAGGTTTAGTGTTTCTCTTTGAACAGTTTTTGTTGTTGGCAGAAACCATGTGGGCCTGTCTTTGTTTGGCTGATATTGAATTCTGTTGATAAAAAAGAACTTATGAAAACACCTCACTGTGATACATGTGCTGAAATTAGTTGTGCTGGCCTCTTAAGAAGGCTTGGATAACTGCACACTCTACTTCCCAAGAGAAAGAGAAGTACACACACCAACATCAAACGTGATACTTAGCACGTACACGCACAAAGTCTTGCTCACTCTGTTGAACACACAAGCTCTGTGCAACAACGTGAGGCATTAAGTATTTGAAGACAATCTCAGTCATGTTGTATATCTGTCTTGATAGACAGGCACAAATGCAGGCACATGCTGCTATATCTGACTTTGTTTCCAACACAACAAGGTTCTTTCACATCAGCCTCTTCTTTCATCACATTCAGAATAAGGGTAAACAACATTATCCAATTAAACCCCCAAAACAAACTCCTGCAGCTCATGCCCTTTCCATGCTAGTGTTACTAACCTTTATCACTCTCTTTCTTTTTTTTTTTTTCTTTTTTAAATAAAACTGATAAATGATCTTGTGGATTCGGTAGGCTAAAGGCAGACATATCTAATGTGCACATATGTTTAGTGTATGTATGAAGTGTGCTAAAGGATACAAGCTTTTACTCCCACCCACCCAATAATTTAATGAAATCAGAAAGTAGGCCAGGCAGCCTCAGCCAGACTGCTTTCATGTTCCATGTGCCACTGCAGTTGATTTGGTGGATCTAAATAGTGTTGCATATCCATTCTTAACCCTTATAGAAGGAGGAAATTATGGAAATAGAGGCAGATACAGACTCACCAATTGTAAGAAGAGCTTTTATACCACATTTCAACTCAAATTCATGCAGGGTTAAGATGCACATTTATTTTATTATTATGATGATTTTTTTTTTTTTTTACAGTGAGTGATTAATCCATTCATGGTTCCTTCTTTAAAATATTTTTCACGGTAGACTTGTGCAGCCTGTATTTACAGGCAAACCAAGTCTGTTATGTACTTTTCTAGATATTTCAGATGATGTATGTTGGCTAAATGAGTATGTCAGGATAGTGCTATGGCAGGATAAAGATGATTTAGTCCAGTGTGGAAGAGATTATCATGAAAAAACAGAAATATGTAAAGATGGACAAAGCAAAACAAACAGAGAGGCAAAGAGACAAAAGTACTTATGCCTTTTGGAGAGGTCAGCACTTCTTTGTGGGGAGTGGAGTGGCATTTCACAGAAATGTGGCCCAGTTGTTCTCAGCCACTGATGCACATGACAGTTCAAAAACAACCCCAGCTGTGTTGGATAGTCACTAAGGAGCCAAAAGCTGCGGGGCACACTGAGAAATACTGAAGAGAAGAAGGAAAAAGATGTGAGAAACAACTTCCCAGAGAGATAGAATAAGCAGGAGAGACATGAAGGGAAGATTAGAAAAGGAGACGAGAGGGCTTGGCTATGAAGGCTAGCAGATGTTTCCCTTATGAAAGGTATTAAGAGTTGAGTCCTTCTACCCACACTCTCAATCATGTGCTTTCATGTCTACGGTGATATAGGCCAGTAGAGCGCACTGTGAACTGTGTTTGATTACATTATGGGAGTGTGGAAATCAGCAAGCAAGTTTATGTAGTGTGGAATAAAGTGTGTGTGGTGTTTGTGTGTGATGTCAGTGTACTCTCTGAATGTGTGTTAGTATAAGGGATGGTACCAGGCTGTGCCAGTCAGTACTTTGTTTTTGGAGTGAAGCAGCATGTGTGACATGAGCGTGCATATTCTTCCCTACATCCTCACCATGTGCTCCTCACAGGTCAGTATTTACAGAGGGAGGGCAGATCAGTATGAAATGATCTCTGCTTGTGTGTGGGGGTGTACGTGCTTTTCTCCCTGACACAAGTAGGCCAACAGAGAGTGAACAGTCGCACTGGAATTTGTGGCACCACTCCAACTGATTCCAGCCAAGCACTAAATTCTACTAGAACGGGTACAAATGCATGCAGCGGGGTGGGAGGCCATATCTGCCCCCACCACACCCCAACAGCTGCAATGGGGGTGGGTTAGCGTGTGTCCTCAGTCCTCCACCGACTGACATTTTAGACATACCTTTGTGTCTGTATATTTATACATTGATGGGGAGTAATGAGTTATATGTTACAGTGTTGCATAATTAAGTTACGAAACAAATGTAACTGTAATCTGTTACAGCTACTGAGGTAATCCCCCTTCAGTGCAGTACTCATACTCAGCCAAATTGTTGGGGTTTTTTTTTCCATTTTACTGTGTATATATCTATATATTTTCTTTTTCCTTTTTTTTTTCTTTTTTTTTGGTATAAAGTTGCTTGTTTGTAGATTTCAGTATTTCTTAGTTTTTTATTCATTTTTATTATTTTTCAAAATATTTAAGTAAAAATGTATGTGATTTTATAGACAGTCTTTTGTGTTGCACTTTGAAGAATGTGCAGTGATGATGAAGATTATTCTATTCTATTCTATTCTATGCAACACAAAACGTGGAGAAGACACACAGATCTCTCACTGAGGTGATGTGGAAAACTCAGACGTGGATAAAAAAAAAAAAAAACCTGCCAGGACCACTAAGCTCCACACTGCCACAGGCAGATCTCATAGTCAGGGATGGAAGGCAGGTCGGCTTAGACCAAGAAATGTGAACAGAATCAGATGGGGTCAGAACCAAGAAGTCAAGCAGGAACAGAGCACTGGAGAGTCAGGCACGAGTCTAGGACAATCTGGTACTGAGCAAATGAACCAGAGCTGCGTATATGCAGGTCAGCTGATTGGATACACCTGTGAACAACAGGTGGGGAGAGTGGCTGCTGAAATTTACACTTTATTACTAAGTTTAGTGCATTGTTAGAAATGATCAAATGACGTTGATCAAAATGTAATGAAATAGAAATCAGTGTGTGGATCTGTTACATTTCTATAGTACCATCCTGTCATTATGTCTTTGTATCCCTCTGAAGCTTCATGAAATTAATTGTTTTTTTGGGTTTTTTTTGTTTCCGGTTGGCTGTGTGAAAAGTGAAAAGGAAAAAAAGAAAAAAAATATTAGTCAAATGTTGAGGTACAGCTGCACAATTTAACTCTAAATTGTCTCCAATTTTCTCCGTGCTTGAATTTCCCCTCTGAGACATAATTGTAATAAGGGGAATCAATAAGGGACAATGGATTCACCTCATCAGTGCACACTATGAAAGGGTGGGTGTCGTTTCATCCCTGTTGAGTGCTGCCATCATCTTTTCCTTTGCACTGTGTTCCTGTATTCAGCGTCCTCTGGCTGCTCTCTTTGTCTCCAGGTACCTCTGGAAAGCTCAGTAAACTCATAACTGGCAGCTGAGGAAACCTTTACAACCTTTGTTTACAATCTTTGCTGAAGGTCCAAAATAGCAGAAGGAGATAACAGCCTGTAGACGGTGACATAAAAAACACCTCATTGTCTGTGTACTGTCTGCATCCCATGACACACTAAAAACCTTTGCTCTATTTGCTCTACATATATACGCTGTTGTCCCATATCTACAAGATAACGCAGAGTGATATTCCACCCATATAGGTACATTCACACATGCAGCCTGTGTGTATTCAGTGGCAGCTAAGTCCCACTTTGCAACCAAGTTGGCAAGTGTTCTTCTGCCACTTATTACCACAGTGTAATCTCACACTGTCTTTTATCAAAACATCTACTGTTGCTATGGGACTTTAAATCCACACATCTAACTGATAAGCCTCAAATATCATGCTTCAGATTTAGAAAGGTGCACAAGTTGAATGTGTCAGTGATGTGCTCCACAGCCGTAAAGGTAGCTAAGATTATAGAGACCAAAATAGAGACCTGACATGACTCCATTTGTGCTTACAGACCATGACATAAAGTTGTTTATTCAGTTCCAGGATGTATATCTTTCATGGTGAATTGGTATTTTGGTAATGGGTAACATATTAGTCCCGTAGGGAAATTAGTCTGTTACAGTTACTGATTAAGCTGCCAGTCCTATGTAGGTCATGGATGTTTTTGCATGTTAAATGCTAGGTCGCTGCTTTATCATCCATATCTCACTACTACAAGAACCAAAGAAATCACCCAGACACTGAAACGTCCTCAGTGTGGTTAAGTTAAACTCAGGGATGTTTGACCCCACAGTTCAGTCTAAGCTGCCTTAGGAGCTAGAATGCTGGGGGAAGTACAGGCACTGAGTTCTATCACCTGTTTGTGGTTCTAGTACCCCTC
>JAPSES010038423.1:0-12416 GCA_029822895.1 Maxillicosta whitleyi
ACATTTTAATGTAATTGTAATGATGCTGGGGCATCAGCAACTGTTGGGGAACACTTTATTGACCAGTGATTCTGTGCATGCTGTACAGAGTTGATGACCTACCGAGCAGCTGGACACCAGACTGAAGGCCAGGATGATGCTGCACAGCCGGGCATAAGGTATTTGTTCCCAAAACACTTATCTGACAAAATTCAGAAATATCTATAGAAATTAGATTAGATATACTTTATTTCTCCCACTATGATAGGAGGGGGGGGGGGTGCAATGGTTGAGGGTTAGGGGCGATGTTGGTCTCAGCAGGGAAGGGGATGGGAGGAGGGACAGTGTGAACGACTGAAGTGCCGTTGACCCCAGTGGGGGGGAGGTCACCACACTGTTGAGGTGTGAAGAGGGGTCTGAATGGGAGGGGGCTGAAGACTGGGCAGGGTCAAACCTGTTGAAATGTAAATTCTACTGGTTTGCCCAGCTCTGGTCTCCATCCAGAGTGTATTACCTCCTTTGTCCCATGGTAGAAGTAATCTGACAGATGTAATTACAACACTAGTAGTATGACATTACAAAAGGTGAACCTCTTCATATCATACCACTATTCTTGTTTCATTGGTCATTCACATTTTAAAATGTTACTACCGTCAGACATGTGATTGTGATTCTTGTTTTCTTTTTACAGCACAGACCCCTCCGCCTGCAGACTAGGCTCTTCAGAGTTGCTGCACGGATCACATCACAGATGCATTTTCTAAAGCGACTCAATTATCCACACACCAAATTTTCATGCTGTGTAATAATAAAAATGATCACTGTAAACATGGCTGAAGTTGCCTGAGGTGGAAAGTACCTATGCACAGCCAGTAGCCACGTGCAGGTGAAGTTTATTTACAAGTAATCCAAAACATAGAAGATGAACCATCATTCACTGGTACGAGTTAGATTTACTCTGTTTTATTTCAGTGAATGTGTCTCGTTTGTTCTGATCACTGAAATAAAAAAGAAATGTCCTACCAGTGCAGTCACCATGCGGTGAATCATCATTTTCTATGTTTTGGATCTTTACAGTTTTATCTTTAAATTCTGTGTTATAGTTGTATAATTTTTATCTTTTATATTCTCTTTATTTTGTAAAGTGACAGTAAAAATGTTTTAACACAGTGTGGCTGTGTTGTATTCATTCTGTAGACTGGAAATGATGGATGGCTGAAATCGTATATTCCACAAGACCACAATCATATGGTTTGAACATGTTGCACTTTATTTATTATTATAAAAACAAGGGTAAAAGTCAAAGGTGGTTTTAAACCAAAAGAATGAGATGTATATATAAACAAATATACAAATAAATAAATAAATAAATAAAAAACCCTGTACATTCAAAGTTTGTATAATTACACCCTGCTTGGTACAAACCCTTCATATTGCCCTAGTGGATCAGGGTAAAGCTTTCAAATCCTCCAAACGCAGCAACTTGGGATTCCCAGGTGAGTCGGAGCTGGGGCTCTCGTCATGGAAGCTCTAAATACATAAATAAAGCATATGAACAATACCGTCATATCCCACTGCAATATCATTTGCATGATCCGTTTGGTTCTCTTCACTAGCAAGCACGAATTTCTTAATCCTATAAGCGCGCCTGGCCCAAGTAAACGTAGTGGCCAGGTTAGCAAGTTAGGCTGTGGAATTTGGTCATAACATTCCAATAAAGATTATAATATCAATATGAATAAAACGACCACGATAGCTATCCAAATAAATCCATGTCAGCGGCATACACTCCGACATGATCCACAGTATTTACTACCATGGCATTCGGAGAGAAAGTAATGCATATTAAATCAAAAACTGAGAATTCAACGACGAATCTGGTTGCAATATTGAAATGAAAACCACAACAGCTAATCAGCGCTGAGCTCTCGTGAACCTCCATGACATCTCCGAAAAGCATGCGTGTACATGTATTGTTGAAGGCGAGGTTTCGAGGGGTGGGCTTTGGTGTGTGTGTGTTTTCAAAATATAGCTTGCAGGAACCGTTTTTCCAAGATCTCCCACCCCACCTTTAACACACTGTTTAATACTTTTTAGACGACATGTGGTTAAATATTGTGTTTTCAGAATAACTGTAGTTAAGTCACGTAACATAGATAAGCCATAGTTATTTACTCTCATTAATGAGGCATCGAGTGATGCAGCAGAGGCTGATAACATGACCGGACACTGCGACGCAGAAACATAGTGGGAAGATTGGTCCATGTCAGACCACAGTTATGACACAAACAGGCATTTAATTACCTCTTCACCAACCCTTGTTGTGTGACGAGGCAGCCCAGTGATCCCACCAAAAACCAATTCATCTCCAGCTTTACTGGATACAGGAACTGGATAACTGGAAGTTCTACCACAATGTGGAAGAAATTTCACCGTCAAAATGGGCGGGGCGGAATAGGGTCAATATCTAAGACAGCATATATATTATCCTGTTCGTCATTAAAGATTCCTTAGTGGCTATAGTGATTATGCCGATTAAGCGAGTGACCCGGGTTGAACTGCCGGTGTATACTTACGTTGTTTTTTATTAGGTTGTAGTTTAGGCTATTTCTGCAGTCACTCTTATGTATGTGCTATTCGCACTATTCCAAATTATTGTGGACTTAATCACCCTGCACATCACCCTGGCATTGTGGTAGCGTTCATGACGATTATGCCAGTGACCCGGGTTGAAATCTTTGTAATTGTTTGTGTTTTTGTTTTGTTTTTTGTAATTTATGAGGTCGTAATTTAGGCTATGTCTGCAGTCACTTTGGTATGTGCTATTCGCAATATTTTAAACATGCATTTACCCTTTTGGTTTCTCTTAGACTATATCAGATGTTACAGAAAACTGTATAGAGGCAGGTATAGAGGCATGCTCCCCCTAGTTTCATGTCAACATGAATTAAACTTTTGCTCACTTTTCCACCATAAAAACAAAAACCACAATCTGTCTTGCTGCCCTCAGGTGTTCCCGACCAGCATACTTTTAAATATAATGATTATATGAATATTTTGGTCAGCCTAACCTATATATTTTCTAGGAACCTACATCCTGTACTGTAGATGTGATAATGTGTTAATATACATTTCATAACCACTGGCTCTCATCTCGCTGTCAGGAGAATATTCCAAGATAATGACCGCCTGACAGAACGTTATCCCTTACCTGAAACATGTCCCACCTTCCAGGTCATTGGTATTTGCAAAACTCCTTGGTTATACATTACTTACAGATAATAGCATCCCAAAATTGTGACACTACATTGCTCTAATGGATAGACAGAAATACTACTGCATTCGTGTTTATATACACAATTTTATTTCATGACAAGTTGCTCAGGTTAAAAAGTTGACCAGGAACTGGGTCAGGATCTGTCTCCTGAGGGTGTCCTGAGAAGAAAGAATGAATGAAAATAAATACACAAAGTCAAGCTAAAATTACCTTACAGGACATGTTAATATTTCACCCATTAATCATTTCAATGTTGTGACACATTGTGTGTGTGCGTGTGTATGCTTGAACATCCTGCCACATCCTACCTCCACCCCTCTTCTTTAAAATGCACAACAGGCAAACAGTTTTACTGCATTCTTATGCACGAACTCACCTTTGTACCGTTTGGGCTAGCAAGTGTCACTAAGTAACTGCGTAAATAAATAATGAAATAATATATCTCCATGAGATGTCAGTCTGTGGTTGCTTATTTGTTTCAAACTCAAAACAATTATCGGTTTTATACTTTATATTCGACGCATTGAAAAGTGTGCAGAGACCGAGAGTCACCCTGTCTGTGTAAATAATGCAGGCTTCCTCACCTAGCAGCTAACTGTTTGGCATCTTAATGACATTAGTCTGCTAGTAAGAAGAAAACATGTGAGCTAATTGGTAAAAGTAAAGTTTACAAGTAACCTACTCAAGTCTACAGTTAAAACACAGCAGTAATTTGACGTCATAGATTGTATTCAGTGCAAAATTAACAGTCAGAAAACTAATGTTATTCCTAAATAAGCTATTTGCTACCATTAGCTAATGAAAGTTAACATCAACGTTAGCTAAACTGAATCCACACAGCCTAATTATTAACAACATACACAACACAACTCAATGTATTTCTCAAAAACATTTATTCGAGAAATGTACTAAAGAAGCTATTCCCACTCATTGCACATGACTGTTATCCTACCTCAAAAGCCTGAAACAAAGTTCTACTCGTCTTCCTCAGTCTCTTCTTTACTTCAGACTCTCCAGAACTAGGATTTCTCTCTTCCGGGCTTTCAGATGTCAATCAAATCGTGCTCCTCAGAAATGGCCAATCACAGCACAGCCAGTACCGGCCCCCTGGTTCCCACCCCCAAGTAGAAAAACTTTTCATGTGCACGAGCAGAAATCCACCTCGTGCACAAGCGAACAGCAAACAACTCTGAGAGAGAAAGCAAAATCCATCTTGACCGAGCGAACAGAAAGCAACTTCAAGAGAGCTCAGTAACTTAGTGGTTGTTTTGCGCACTGGTCACAGATTTGTGCTCTCTTGCACAGATAATTTGCACCTTCACAGTTAATATCTACGCATGTGAAACAATATCTACGTATGTGAAACAATATCTACGCGTGTGAAACAATACAATACGCTCGAATGCTTCATTGATGTTGTGTGTGCTTTATGAGACTATTTTGATGCCATACTCCTCAACCAGGTTTTGAGGCATCTTAAGTCATGCACACGTAACTAGGAGGTCTTAAATCTACATTAAAAAAAACCTTTGGGTTAGATGAAATTGAAATTAGAATACCAACCAACAAACAATTAGATCATAGCTCTCTATTGTTTTATCAATGACTTTATTTAATTATTTAATTTATACATTTGGAATGTTTTGTCCTGTGATCCAGAGGTGGGTCCTGCAGCACCTTGCAGCCTCACATGGACCAGCTCTTAACCCTTGCTAGGGTGCTGGAGGAAGACTAGGAGTTTTCATGTCCAGTCTACATGTGTTTTGTGGGTTTTGAGAAGGCTCACGACCAAGTCCTTAGGGGCATCCGTTTGATATCAGTTGAGATCTGGAAAATAGAACTTGCGTCTATTTTTTCTGTGTGGATTCCGCATTTAAAGCAATGGCATAGACACTTTTTGAGGGGTGTACAATTGAAATGAATGGCACAAACACACAGTTCATGTCAACTACTTTATCTGTATGGATTTAGAACGTCTTCTACAGAAGAAGCATAATATATGTCATGACTGAACACAAGACCCAAGTGCAGAGAATGAACACTGACAGCAGCTACAATTAAACAGTTTATTTAAATATTTCAGATGATCTTCTTTCGGGGAAATCCGAAACTCCGTGGTCAGGGTTTCGGTCAAAGGTCCAGTTCCGGGGAAGCAATCAATGGGTTCGGGTAATGACACAGAAGGGAAAACAGGAAGTAAGACAGCAGACATGACACATGAGGGAATTCACCAAAATAAAACAGGAAGTCAGACAACAAGAACAAACTAAAAGTGACATAATATATTTGAATCCCAGCAGCAACAACAAATAGCATTGCATCAGCCTCCCACCAGTGATATATTCATGCCACGCAGCATTTGTATTTTCGGTTCAGCAAAAAACAACTAAGAGAAACACATATTTAAATTATTTGAAGTGGTATGCACCCTTTAGAACACAGACTTAGGCATTTCAGAACGGGGCTGGCTGCGTAGAGACCGCGTGCGGAGACTGTCCGGTGTGAAACGCAGATCAACAAGACTCCGCACGGACTCCTTTTCTGCATGGTGGACATTTGGTGTGAATGAGGTGTTAGTCAGACCTGTTCCTTTTGAGGGTTGAACTTCACCAAGGCAGCCCTTTGTTATTGGTTCTGTTCATAACTTTTGTGAATTTCTAGGCACAGCTGGGTGGTTGAGTGGCAGGAGCATCTCGTCTCTGCTTTTTGCATATGACGTGGACCTCTTAGCTTCAAGCAGCAACCTCGAGCTCTCAGTCGGGCAGTTTCTAGTTGAGAGTGAAGAGGCTGGGATGAAGATCAGCACCACAAAGTCTGATGCTAAGGTCCTTAACCTGAAAAAGGTAGAGTGCCTACTCCAGGTCAGGGAGGAAGTCTTACTTCAGGTGGAGGAGTTTCTCAGTATCTCAGGATCTTGTTCACGAATGAGGGTAGGATGAAGCAGGAGATCAACAGGTGCTATCTGCAGTGATGTGAATGCTAAACCAATCCACTGTGGTGAAGAGGGAGCTAAACCGAATGGTGAAACTCTCGATTTACCAGCCGATCTACATTGTGACCCAGCCGCTGCTCCTCCACATCAAGAGCAGCCAGTTGAAATACTTCGGACACCTAGTGATGATGCTTCCTCGATGCCTAACTGGGAGGCAGAAATTACAGAAATAAATGAAAATCAAGCTACAAGCATCACTATAATGCAGACCCTGAGATGCTCATTACAATTGAGCTCTAACATTCATCACATGCATTGTCTCATACTGGCCACTCAAGATGGCTGCTGAAGCCTAACACTGCTTTTGTTGTGAAGGATTGCTTCAATTTCTTTGACTTCTGACAAGTTGAAAGTCAGACATTGTACAAGTGGAAAGACCTACTTCCATAGATTAACACAGATTGGGTGATTTAAAAAAACTGGAGATAAGGATTGGGATTGGCCTATTCCAAAACTGGCAGAGCCCTCAAACAGCAACAACTATACTTATTGGTACAATCTTGGTAAGAAAATCTGTTGTATTTTATATCAAATAGAGTGACAATTTGGAAAGTTGGAGCTGTTACATCATGGCTAATGGCAAATGCAGCAGAAGACCAAACAAAGCTGTTTGAAACAGTGATCCTGATTATGCTGAGTATGTGACAATGGACATGCTAAAGGGATTACTGGATCAGCAGAAGAACGTCTATGAGGATCGCCTGAAGAGGCAGGAGACAGCTTTGAGTGAGCAACAAGAACTTAAGATGAGCCTGAATTTCTCTCAAAGTGATATTGATGAAAGAAACAACAATGTCCTCATCAAAATGAGTCTTAGAGCTTAACCAAGTAAGTGAATGAACTGAAATTGGATGATGTAGCAAAGCGGGCTAGTGAGCAGACAGACTACCTAAAGAATCAGTGCAGGAGGAATAATCTTGTGGTAAATGGACAGTGGTGTAGTGAACCCTGGAGAAATGTGGGTACTCATTTTTTTTAAGAAACAGTAACAAGTAAAGACTACTTTATTTAGTTTACCCAAAACTCTGTAGAATTTGCTCACTATTATAAAATTATTAAAACTTGCAGTTTGGAGCAGTTTGTAGGTATTACTGCATGAATGTCAAATATATTCAACATGAGGTAAATATAGGATAGCATTAGCCTTTCATAACGTTAGTCTACTTGCATAGTTAAACTATTGGCAACAAAATCTCTTCTCTAAATATTACATTAAATTTGGCTGACGCTTTTATCCAAAGCGACTTACAAAAGAGGACATAAACATAGCGTATAGCACTTGCAGATACAAGGTGTACGGGAAATATACAGAACACTAGGTGCAACTGCCAATTGGGGTTAGTAGGTTTTTTTTTGTTGTTTTTTAAGTGCTTTCACACAGGGTCAGGTAGAGTAGACAGACACATACACACCGTACAACTTGCCATGGAGACTACCCTGGGTCTGGGCCAGCTCAGACATCAATGCAGTAAATAGTCTTGAAAGAGGAGAGTCTTTACATGCTTTTTGAAGGTGAAGAGAGATGACGCTAGTCTTGTTGTTTCTGGAAGTTTGTTCCACCACTGACGGACTATTACAGAGAACAGATTTGCCTGGGACTGCTTAGAGTGAGCAGGGGGCATATGTATATGCAGTTATATGGGCAGTAGTTTAAAACAGTGACTCATTTGGAAACCACCTTAAAACATACCTCAGAATTATGTATTCCATGAAAGCAGGTTCCCTTGATGCCATTCATTTGAAAAATGTTTGTTTTGCCTTTCTTGTTCACATTTCCAATAATTCCACATCTTTCAATGAGATGTGCAGTGACCTGTCAATCAATTGGGGTGGTATTGACACCTGAGGTGTCCATTCAGGTTCCAGAGGTGGCCAATCGCTAACCAGAGCCCTGGCTCTGGTGCTAAGTTAGAGATATTTTCCTCGGCATGACCCACCCTACCCTGCCTCTGATTGGCTGCCTCTGATTGACTCAGTCCTCATGCCTAAAGTTAACCACTCTAATCAGTGAAGGTACAAAGCCAATTAGAGGCACAGTAGGGAGGGTCATTATGTCAACATCCCAGGGGAAAACATGGGCAATTCAGCTCAGCTATAAGTGAATGGTGTGCATTAGGAGGATTTGGAAGTGGGTATACTGAATGCTGACTGAAAAACAGGAAGGTGTGTTCCATATACCTAACTCAGAAAATGGAGGGAGCTACCTAGAGCACCAGAAAAATAATATCAGTGGTTTAAAAGGACTGCTAATAAACAACACCTTGAAAGTCTGGTAAATTAACTCAGTTATGTCGTCATCTGTCGTCTCAGTTATGTGGTCATCTAAGTATGGGCTGCTACTAACGTAAAATAGAAAAAGCATTAGGTAGCAAATGTTTCTTAAAATGTTTGTTGCTAAATGATAAAGCAGCCAGTGTTATAAGAGTACACGTCAGATACAATATTACCATTGCATATAGACTCACTGTTCAGATTAAGCATCATGTAAACCTCATCTCTGATTTGAAGCACTGGCTGCAAAAGACAGGACCTCAGCTGGGAAGAGATAGGTTTTCTTTATGCCATTTATGGAAACCCACAGCTTCACTAGGAAAAGCATGGAGTATTCTGCACTGATTCCTCTGAGCTGCTGATTTGGTTCATTAAACTCCTTTTGCCAGTGGCACACCGCAGCAGAGAAGTCGAGATAGAAGGATATTTGTTTTCCCTCATAGTTGATGTGTTACTTTAGCCATTAACTTGTGTTTGTCAGGAAATGTGTGGAATCAGATGATGACTGAGTGCGGCTGCTGATCAGAACCGGGCTTGGGTGCTAGTGAACAGTGAGTTCTTTCCAGCTTGATACGACCGTCTTTGCTTACCATACCAAGAAAAGTGATCTGATTTCTCAAAAAAGATCAGACCGTTGCTTCCCTCTGTATTTTCCAGAAGTTTGAAAATGTGTATATTTTTTCATCACCCTCTATTTTGTAGCTCGTCGATGTGTTCCCCTCTGTTTTCTAGCTCATCAATGTCTTCAGTCATAGATTCTATTATTTGCTCCAGTGTTGAGTTCTTTGCCACTTGGGGCTCTTTACAAGTGTATAGTCTTCATGCAGACACATTAAAGCAGCAGTGGATTCAATTAAATATGTCTATGACCAGTTTACTGAAGGATGGGGTCTTTCACCTTTGACCTTCAACTGTACTTGGCTGATCATTGTAATGGAGTAGTTTCATTGAAATTGTTTTGTTTTTTTTTCCTTGTAATGGGTTTTTTTTTCCTCACTATAATAACATATTTTCATTGTAATGTAACATTTCCATTGTTATGGAGTATTTCCGGTCTGAATACATCCAAGGTATTAGCTGTGTGCTTTATGACCATCTCTCCATCTCCTCAGAGCTGTAAACTGGTGAACCAGCGCCTCCTGGTGGATTGGGACATCCCTGCAGTAAATGGCATCATCCATGTGATTGAGGCCCCGCTGACAGCACCCCCCCTTCTGGTGAATGAACATGGTTTGACCTACATCTGCACAGTCACTTTAATCTATCAATCACATATTGTAATATTTTAACCCTGCCCCCGAAGAGGGGGCTAAGGGTATTGTTTTTGGTTTAGTTTATTTGTTTGTTTTTTGTTCATTTCTTAGTTTTTGTGTTTTTTGGGGGGGTTTTTTGTTACTGAATTGACTGAATTGATATCAAATTGGTTTAATAGATTGCCATGATCAAAAATAGAGGTTATTACATTTTGGGAAAAGTTGGTCAAAATTCACATTTTTTTAATGAATTTTTAAAAAAAAAATTTTTTTTTAAATTCCCATTTACTTATAATGTTCAAAATTTCACATTTCTATAAAAACATACATTATGTTTCAATTTACTTCAAACTTAGCACATATAGAGAGGCAATTGATATGCTGACATCACCACGTGCATAGACATGACATCAACTGGATCGATGCCAAAATAAGCTTCAATGTGTGCAAGGGCCAGGGTTTGTTGTATGTGGCACCATATGTAATTCTAAACATTATTATGTGCATTATATAAATCCATAATCATACTCACATCCATATGAACGTGTCAAACTGAAAATGTTAAATTCTGGTTCTGGGTTCGGTTGGGGTAGGGTGGGTTTGGTTCTGGTTCTGATTCATCTGATTCACACCTCAGTGTCTGAACCATTTTATGAGACTGTTTTGGCCTAAGTGAGTCTTTGAACTCATCACACATCAGCAGAAAGTGAATGCATATTCATATTATTGGTTCGGATGTTTAATTCTTGGGGTAAATGAAGGTGCTGGTGGTTTGGTCTCCATAGCAACACAGCGTAGATATAGATCAGCTGGAATCTGAATGGTTAATGGGATGTTGTCATGTACGTGTGTGTGTGTGTGTGTGTGTGTGTGTGTGTGTGTGTGTGTGTGTGTGTGTGTGCAGATCTACCCTCGTGGGTCCAGAGGCCATGCCCACTCCAGTGCCAGCACCTCGGCCATCATAGTGTCTGTGTTGTTGGTCTGTTTCTTGGCTGCACTCGGATACTATGTCTTCAAACATAAACCTGACGCTTTCGGCTTTCACTACTTCAGAGTAAGATATACAGAGACACACACAAAGACACACAAAGATACACAGAGATGAGTCATCATACACTTTATTTTCCTGTTCATTCCCTCTTATTATTTCCTGTTGTTTTCCAGAATGAGGATGAAGGGTCTGAGGGGAGGGTCCTGGGGGTCTGCCCAGCCCTGGTGTCCATCCCCAACCCTCTGTACAATGGATCCAGATCCTTCACAGATCTCTTTGAGGTGAGTCCATCTAGATCAAGCTCAGAGCTGAGGTCAGAGTTCAGGAGGATTAAGAGTCTGACACCTCACCCCTAAGACTAACCATGTGATTAAAGTAGGCGGGTCCTAGTTCACAGGACTGGAATGTATTGACGTGTCAAAGGAAAACCTGCAAGAAGCAAACCAAGTGTCCAAACACTTGAATGCGGTGTTTGAACCCAGTTTTCATGACAGTTCAACAGCTCCATATGGCCCAAAGGCACATACAGAGAATTGTGACACGCCTTGATGTCACCACTATGGTGTTCACAAGGTGTATGCCTTGATTGTTCCAAAACAACTAATTAACTTCAACAGGACAGATTAGATCATATCAAAATACACCACACACAAGTATATTTCCAACTGTTTTTACACTACTGTGTGCATGTTTGTGCTAGTTATGCTTTTGAGCAGTGGTGTTAAACACTAAAAGTACAGCGTTTATCTAACATGGTAAATGGTACCTCCTTTGTGAGTAGCTTGACATGCTTAATCAAAACCTTAAATCTACCACTGACACCCTCGACATGCCCTGATCACAAGCTCACTGCTTATTGGCATAGATTTAGCTATCTAGCTTCATAACTACAGCAAGTAGTAACAAACGCAGGACAAAACATAACAGGCTGCTCACTTTTAATACCCCTTGGCCAAATATAGTGTAAGATTTTGTTGAAAGTATAATTTGGATTAGACTGTCTTTGTATAAAACTTCTTACATACATATTTATATAAATATTATTGCACAAGACATAAGGCCATTGGACCTCAAAAAAGTAGGTCAAGGTGACCTACTTTCAAGAGGTTTCTGCTCCATTTTAACATGCATCCACAGTATAGATTTGGTGCAGATAACTGAGTGGATTCTTCAGATAATGCAATTATGTGATTGAATGAATAGACAGACAGATAGATGGCAAAACAATTATAATACCCCTTCAAGTCCAGAAGGTGGGCTACTTACAGGAAATACATGCCATTATTAAAGGTTAATAATTTAAAAATAGAATAAAATAGCTGGCAATGTCGACCAGGGCCAGTTCTAGCCTGTCATATTAGGGTGGACTGGTTGAAATTACAATTGGGCAACTTGGTTGATATGTACAGATGATAGCTAAGCCAAATAGTGATCTGAAGACTGACTATTTGAATTGAACTCCTGATGGCACTGAAAAGAAGTGGTTTGGAAGTTTATTTAAAGGTGCCCTGTTGTGCAAAACTAATTTTTTGAGTTAATGTTACTCCTGTTTGGGTCTCGTCTAGTCTTATAAACACTCCAAGTCAGGAAAAAAATGACCTGCTAGTTTCTGTGAATTACTACAATGAATTTGTCAGAAGCTCAGGTTGAGCC
>JAPSES010038444.1:0-12415 GCA_029822895.1 Maxillicosta whitleyi
CCGTAAACCCCCCCCCCTCGTCCCCTCTGAAATGAGATACTGATCCGAAACCTCCAGTAATCCCGGCCTCCAAAGTCCCAATCTCTTTGTAATGTTTGGTAAATACATCAGGAAATGAGTAAAAAAAACCTGAATGTAAATGTATGGAAATAAACCGCCAAAGAGCAATATGTCATTTTTATATGTGCCGGTGTAATGCTTTTGGAATAGGGATTAAAAAAAAAAAAAGTGATGCATTAATGCAGAGCCCGGTGTGTTGCTGAGTCGATCCTCTTGGAAGCGTACACGACTCAGAGCTAATGTGTTTATGCTTATTTCTCCTTGTGCGGAAACTGTTAGGAAACACCATGTACCGTGGTGTATGTCTGTGTCAGCGGCTTGTAATGCATGTGTGAATTTATGGGAAAAACTGATAGATGTGCGCACGCTTTTTACATGAGTGTGTGTACAATAAAATTGCATTTCACAGGTCAATGAGTGTGTGATTCTCCTCCGTGCTGTTTCATGAGTCCATTTTATACGGCGCCTTCGGATTTCGGTTACGCGAACAGGTTAACCCCTAAAAACCCGCCGTTGATGTTGATGCGGTGGTTCCCAAATGAATTTTTCCTCCCTGTTTAACCTTTTTTATACATTGTATTCGTGTTAGTTTCCTTCCTCTTGCCGTAAAACATCCCAGCAGGACTTATCTAAAAAAGTAAACACATGCAATAAAACTATTATAAAACTATTTTACAGCTTCAAAAAGTCTATAAAGTCTCTCTGAAATAACTTTATATTGTTGGAAAAACCAACATGCATCTTGAGCTCACTGAAACTGGACCCATGTTTAACTCTTTCATGCGTGAATTATGAAAAAAAGCATCTAATTTTTTTTTTTTATATTATTATTATTGATTTTATTACTCAAAATTAGTCTACAGTTGAATGGATTTTGTTTTTTTAAATGGTTTTATTAAAAATATATTTAACCTCCTGACACCTAGGAAAATAGAAGTTTTAGCTTTTTTTAAATTATTAAATAATTGCCTATATTGGAAAAATCATGATGCAACAGTTTTTCCAGATGCATTTTGTGGAGGATTTTTATTTATTTATTTTTGTGTAAAGCTGTGAAACTCGCTGGGTCTTCGGAAGTTAACAGAGCGGTCCAAATTCTAAAACTAAGATGACTCTTTTTTTCATTGTGTTACTTAAGTTCTAAAGAGTCTGCCCCCTTGTGGTTTGGAGAATATTGCCTTTACTTTTTTCTTTTTTTTTTATTTGACGGAATATTGTCTTTATAATTCAATGGAAAGTGAGCTTAAACTATGTGACGTCATGCATGAAAGAGTTAATGTTTGCGGAAACTACCAAAAATAGTCACTTGCCTAATAAAGGGTTAAATGATTTATCCCCATTTATTATAATATTTTCCTCTGTATTTAGAATAAATCATGTATATTTCTTGTATTTAATTTACTCTATTAAATTTAGATGTTCAGGAAAACTCCATGAATTCAAAGATTATTTTATTAAAATGAGAAAAACTAAAGAAAAACTGACTTTTTCAGCAAAGATTTCAATAACTGAATGTAAAAACTATAAATTAATATTATACAGATAATGGGAACGCTTTCTACAGTAGATGTGGTATTGATTCTTCTCTGTTATTAATGAATTATAACCAAGGATTTTAACCCATAAACACCCAGTGTTACGTTTGTGGCAGTTAATTCAATTTATCACCATTTATAAGAATATTATCCTCTGTATTTTACATTTTTCACTGATAATCATGTATATTTCTTAGATTTTATTTCCTATATTTCATTTAGATGCTCACGATAAAGGTTATTGTATTAAAACGGAGAAAAGTGAAGAAAAAGTGACATCGATCAGACAAATGGGTTTTACTGGTGAACTGATGTTGTAGAAGATGACGGTGTTTCCATGGTAACTACGGAACCTCTGAACATCCAATGGGTTCATATCTGATGATCACGAACTGTACTTTACACCAGTAATTAGTGGATCACCAGGTATTAAACATATTAGATCAGTAGATGGTGTGTGTTCAGGTCTTTATGCGTTAAATTTATCTTTTCGGAAAATGATAATATAATTAACGTTTTCCTTCCTGTTGGTTTCGTCCTCAGTGTCTGAAAGCCAAGCAGGGGCAGCAGGAGGTGGACCAGGAGGCAGCTTCGACTCCCTCCAGACTCGTTTCTCCTCCTCTCTTCCAACCTACCTCCCCGTCCAGTGCCAGCTCAGCGGCGCCGACTCCGCCTTCTTCCTGCGAGAAGCCAATCAGGAGGTCATGCGAAACGGCAGCTTATCGTCCCGGACCGAGCCCTTCTTCATCCAGCAGCTGGAGACCGGTGTCAGCGCCCCCCAGTCCCTGCCCAACATCAACTGTAGCTATGGAAACCTGAGCACTGAGCAGCCAATCCCAGTGGAGCTGCTTCAGGGCCCGCCCCCTCATCTGACGCTGACCACCAGCCAAGTGACTCTGAACTGGAAGGTCAAAGGTCACGTGGTGGTACCCAAAGTGGGGTCAACACGGCCCTGGATACAGGTACGGGCAGGTTCATGTTCATCATGTGTGTTAGACTAGGTCGTATCCTATTGCTGTTGGTGGAAACCTCGTATGTCCAAAAGAGTTATTTATGTAGTTATGTTTATTCTACAAAGATGAAAAGAGTTAAAAGATGTAGTCATAAGCTGTTTAACACTTTTTATTAGTTAAATATTTCTAAAACCATCAGGCCAACATGAAGACTGACCAAACAAATTGTTTTATGACAAAAAAAAAAAAAAGACTTACGAGGTTTCCACCTGACAGCGATAATGTCACATAAAGCATAATGTAAGTTTTATATATTCATTTATGAATTCAGTACAAGGAGTACACACATGTATGTGTGGATCATAACAATACTACTGCTATTACTACTAATAATACTACCCCTACTATTACTACTACTACTACTAGCAATATTAATACTACTAACAACACTATTACAACTAACAATACTACTCCTCCTATTACTACTACTACTACTACTAACAACACTATTACTACTAACAATACTACTACTAGTAGTACTACTACTAACAATACTACTACTACTACTACTACTACTACTAACAACACTATTACTACTAACAATACTACTACTACTACTACTACTACAACTACTACTACTGCTGCTACTACTACTACTACTACTACCTCTATGACTACTAGTACTACTACTACTACTACCTCTATGACTACTAGTACTACTACTACTACTACTACTATGACTACTACTACTAACAATAGTACTACTACTACTACTACTACTATGACTACTACTAGTCCTCCTATGACTGCTAGTAGTACTGTTCTGCTCCTGTTTCTAATACATAATAATATAACAGAATACAATAGACAGTATTGAACCAGTCCTGGTTGGACTGGGACAGAATCCCACTGCAGCTTCACACTGGAGTTGTTTTGGTTGGATTCAGAGGGTGATCGCTGCATTCGCTTTTATAAACTGCCTCAAGTGGAAAAAAACACCTATGGTTTGATTCAAGTGGACTAAAGTGAAAACACCCTTAAAGTAGACCAACAGAAAACAGGCTGTTCTTTCTATGTTCATATTATACTTTCTCATTCTATTCCCACTACGGTTCCTCTGGAGCTCTGCAGACCTTTACAGATGTACTTTGTTTGTTTGTTTGTTTGTTTGTTTTTTTACTTTGTTGTGACACTGTGCTGCACTCTGCATGATTCTCCTCATTTCTCTAACACCTGGAAACTGACAGTAAACTTTAGCATTTATATGTGTTACAGACAGTTATGCAACTTACTTACAAACCGTAGTTACATAGTATATGTTATTGTTATTTAAAACATTACACAAACAAACATGTTATTTACCATAATAGTGTCTCTGAATTCTAAAGCGTTACATGATTCCTGTATTTCCTGAGTTCCACGTGTGTGTCGTGTGATTTATCACTACTTAACGTTATATTATCCTCTGTATTTTGCACTTTTTCGGGTGTAAATAAGGTATTTTCCTGTGTTTGATGTAATAATCATGTACTTTAGTCACCATTCTGATCTTACATGTGAGGGTTTTTACATCAAAACTTATGAAAAAGTGACATTTCCAGTAAAACATATCATTAACTGAAGGTCATTTATCGAAGTCCATTAGTTTTCCTGGTGAATCAATTTTGCAGAAGATGACGGTGTTTCCATGGTAACTACGGAGCCTCTGAACGTCCAAATGGGTCATATCTGACGACCATGAAAAGACGACAAACTGCTTTTTTAACCAATTATTTACATGGATTGATAGAAGTAATGGATCAACAGGTATTAAACCGTTTAGATCAGTAGATGGTTTGGGTTTTTATGGGTTAAACTTTCAAGGTCTGGCTGTTTTTTTTCTTTTTTTTTTCCATTTGAACAATTAAATTATGGACGAAATGTGTCATAACGCACATTCTATTGAACATGTACTGAGTAAAATATTACTGAAATTTGATTAATAATACCTACAAAAAAAGTAATCTGTTACTGTAATGTTTTACTCCCTACTCTGGTTACAGACAGCTGCAGGTTAAAGTGTCCGTCATTCCAAATGTAGAAAATATACAGAAAAGGTGCTGTAGTTACTTGTATAATTCTGAATTATCCTCTATTTTTCCTTTTGCGTTTCCCAGAGTAATACTTTATGATCTGTTTACAGCCTAGAATGCTCAAATGTGTTCAGAGTATTCACATTCATGGTTAATTTTAAGGGATGAAATGCACTAAATGTAAAAACACCCATTAATTACAGGTTGTTATCCACTCATAATGGGGGATGGTGCATTTTTTTGGATATGCAAATGAGTTTTGATAATTAACTTTTTGGTGTAATTTCCTTCTTAGCAGACATTTCCCAATCATCATTAAACAAACTCATTTCAGGACCTGAAAGAGATGTTTTCTTTTACATCTTAAAGTGGTTTTTTTTCTTTCTACAAGTTTTTAGTTTAATTTGTGATATTTACTTTGATTGTTTTTTTTCGGCAGGTTTTGTTTTACCTGGTCGGGCGGCGCTGGGATGAGCCCGACCCGCCTCCCCCGCACCTCCTTCCATGTGTCAGGGCTGTGGCCGTCCGGGACAGTAGCGAGGCAGCTCCCTCAGCAGGCTGCCGGCTTGTGGGACCATCTGGCATCTGTGTTGTCCGTCTGGAGATTCCCCCAGCTTGGTTTACACCCCCACAAGTGCGAAAAAGACCTCCTGAAGGGGCTTTACCCACAGTGGATGTGTATTACTCAGTCATACCAGTGGAAGGCCTCAGTCCAGACTGTCCGTCTATTGTTAACGAGCCGTGGAAGGGTCAGGGCACCAACGTCGGGCCCATTGGAGGCTTGGGTCTCGGGGGGCAGTGGAGCCCCCTAGTGGACGGAGGGCTTCAGGACATGCAGAAAGCCGGGTCTGTTTTAATGAGCATGGGCCTGGTTTTAGCCAAAGGAGAGAAACTGAGACTTGATGAAAATGTTGAAGTTCTGGTGCCCCCCAGCCCAGTTCGGCTCGGAAAGATGGTTTCATTTGGCATCTACATGAAGACCAACTCCAACAATGAACAGTTTACATTGAGGTAAGAACACATACATTAAGAAAAATAAAGTCACACATGCAGTATTTGACTGAACCACCTTTGGTTTTGAGAACAGGAGACGGTCCCTGTGAAATCTTTATTTTTAATGTTAATTTTTTTTTTCTAGAACTTTTCAACAATTAACAAATATAAGACTTAAGCTGTAATTTCAAGTAATGTCCTTGTAATACAAAACCAGACATCATAAACAAACAGAACCCCCCCACCCAAAAAAAAACCCCACAAAAAACAGATAAATAGATGAAACGGATAAAACCGATAAAAACTTTAAGCCTAAAAGAAACAGCACAGATCTAAACTTCTCAGTAAGAACTCTTTAACCTGGAGTGTTTCAGCTGATCTGAGCTGTTCTGGGACCAAAATAATGATGGGAATATGCAAATTTAATAATGCTTAGTTGGAGAAATGACCATTCTCGACCTGGTTGACGCAAGATTTCGAAAATTCTAGGAGTCACGGATTGTTGCCAGTGAAGCCATGAAATAGGTGTTAAATTCTGCACTAATTGTTAAATTTATCTTGTAGAATCAGTTAGAGTTAAATAATCTGTTACAGATAATTTATTATTAAAAACTGCATTACTGACTCATGGAAGGATGGGAATTATTTGTGCAGTTAAATCCAGGCAGCCACTTGTTTTTGTTTTGTTTAGTCTGTTTATTTAACTCCAGGAAATAAAAAAAAAATATGAATGCAACTACAGATGGAAAAAAAAATATTCTGAGCCTTATTGTGACATTACATAAGGATTATGTGACAGTGAATGTCTCATGGATTCAAAACCAAAGGTGATGCAGTCAAATATTGCATGTGCGACTTTTTTTTTTTTTTTTTTTTTTTTTGCGGGTCCCAACAGTGTATATATGAAGAGAATTTAATGAGCTCGAGGCTTTCAGTTTTTCTCATTTGACTTTACATTTATCTGTTTTTTTTTCTTTTTTTTTATATTTGCTTATTTCTTCCCTCCTCAACCTCTATCTTTCATCTCTGAATACTGCCGCCTCCTGAGGTTGATGGCTGTCACCTTTGTGTACCCAGACTCTTTCAGGAGCCAGTAATGCAAATATCAACGTCATGAATATTCATTACATTCAAGGGGGAAAGAAACTATAGAGGATTAGACTGAGGACTGTAGGGTGAGTGAAAGGGGAGGTTTGGAGACAGGGAAATGAAAGGGCTTCAAACTGGAGTTGACTGGTTTCTCAGACTGTGGAACTAACATTACTTTCGTTCTGAGGTCACCTCTTTGGTTTTCTACATAAGCAGCAATATGTTTTCAAATCTCTTTTTGCTCCACTGGCTGAAAATAAGTGTTCAGTCCCTGATCTAGACTAAGGATGCATATCTGCATCCCATCTCTGCCTCATCATTTCACTGACTTTGGGGATTTTAAGCTGACAAATGACAGATGTGCAAATTTATCATTCAATCCAAAGAACATCCCAGTGCACATTGTGGCAGGATATGACATTACCATAACAGTTTGTCCCCCTGAGGCGGGGACTCTGTGGGATTCTTTTGGAAGAAAACTTCCGGTGATTTTAAATACATTTAGGATTTCTTTCATTAAACCATAAACCTAAACCTTTTAACAGGAACATGCCATCTTATTACTACTAATACTAGTCGCTTTTGCATTGACCCTCAAATTGCACAAATATAACTTACGCATTAAACATTTTCTTAATAGAAAAAAACCAGGTTTGCCATAATTCTCGTTTTTTGATGAAAGAGATGCTTTTTCCCTAACCTGAACCATAACCTAGAACCGTTTTTAACAGGAACATGCCTTCTCATTACTACTAATACTAGTCACTTTTGCATTGACTCTCAAATTGCACAAATATAACGTATGCATAAAAAGTTGTTTAATAGAAAAATTGAAATTTTGCCAAAATTCTCATTTTTCTATGAAAGAGATGGTTTTTCCCAAATCTGAACCATAACCTAGAACCCTTTTTAACAGGAACACGCCATCTTATTACTACTAATATTAGTTGGTTTTGTCTCAAATTGTGCAAATGTAACTGATACATAAAAAATTTGTCTAATGACAGTGATTGGATAGTTTAGTTCTTTGGATAGTTTAGCTCTTTACACTGCTGACTTTGGTGTGGAAGTTTGCCAGTTCAAATCCCAGGTGGGCCCTTTACGCTATACATGCCTACACCTTGTAAGTCGCTTTGGATAAAAGCGTCAGCCAAATGTAATATAATAATAATAAAAAAAAAACAAAAAATGCCAATTTCACCCAAACTCTCGTTTTTCGATGCCAAGAGGTGGTTTTTCTGGCGTAGTACAAAACTGTAATGGAAAACCCTTTTTCCACACATAGACTGACACATGTGAATAAAAAAAACAAACAGATTTTATAGACACACCAGGAAACTGAATCATTTTATAATGTAGGGGTGTCGGTGCCTGCAGGTGTACATGTTGACGTCACATAGTATTATTCATCGGATCTCATTTATTCTTTTTATCAAATATTTAATGTATTATACCAGAGTTCTGAGTGACATATGCACACAAGAAGTCACTTTTATGACAAATGTTGACGGTTCACTGCACGTTTCAACAATATATGTCTTTATTTGCATTCTACCTGAAAAGTATACCCCCCCCCCAAAAAAAAAAAATTAAAATTAATGGGTAGAAGTATAATACTATCATGTATAAGTACCACATATATGTTAGTTTATACTATAGATGTAATAAAATACCTAATACATACACTTATTTTTATTTAAAAAAAATAATAAATTAAGCCAATTTAGTCAATAAATCCTCAAACAGTCCACACACACATACTGCAGGACCTGCTTTACTTAGTTTTACAGCTATTCAGACGTGTTAAATATTGACTAATATTTGGCTTAAAACCTAATGTGGACGCCGACTCATTAAAATGAAATGATTCTACTGCTAAGAAAATGATATTCTGACATGAAGACAGATGTTGAGCTGAAAACTTCCCCCTAGTTTTATCTGTTTTATCCTCCAGCAAACTGACGTGAAGCAACTTTTACGTGGCTAATATATTTTCCACACGTAATTTCATTGCAATGCATTACATCACATCA
This sequence comes from Maxillicosta whitleyi, assembly GCA_029822895.1. Lineage (NCBI taxonomy): Eukaryota > Metazoa > Chordata > Actinopteri > Perciformes > Neosebastidae > Maxillicosta > Maxillicosta whitleyi. Next base: position 8,736 of record JAPSES010038444.1, read on the forward strand.
CAAACCGGACTAAATGGACTCCGACTTGATACTTTAAGTATAATAGCAGGATGGTTTGATGCAGTTGTGCCGCCGTCTCATAGAAGAGATTTTAAGAGAGGTAATTAAAGACGGAGAGAAAATGAAGCTTGGAAATTGGATTTCAACCCACTCTGCTTCTATCACGTCAACTACTTGGACGGCCTGATGCATTATTGGCTGGAACTTTAAAAGACAGTGTGTGTTTGTGAACTGTACTAGGCCGTTTTTTTTTAATCACTCTCATGATGATTTTTGAAAGAATGTGCTGTAAAGGCGTCTCATGCATTTTTCATGTCCAACTATTCCTCTGAGAAAAATGGAGAAACAAGAACAGTCTGCCTTCAACCCTTCAACAAACCTGCACGGTTCTACCTGTTATCATGGATACACAGAGGCAAAGACAGATAAATCCCCCAATGACATCCTGTGGACGCTATTTGTTCTTGCAAATGACCACACACTTTTTAACACAGTATGTGCACACACACACACACACACACACACTGACATTGTACACACTGATTTTTTTTTGTGTTATCCCCCTCACACATGTTTGTTTATTACGTGCAAACACAAACAGGAGTGATGAGGCGGCCTCTACGGGTCTCCTACACACACTTTGTCTCTGTCTTCGTCATATCTAACCCTTGCTCTGTGTGTGTGTGTGTGTGTGTGTGTGTGTGTGTGTGTGTGTGTGTGTGTGTGTGGGACTGCTAAAGCTGGAGTTCCTGGACCTAAAATAGAAATCTGGTGTCTCCCCGGGACCCAAAGAATTATGAATTGCTGTAATATCTACATTTTTTTTTTTTCTGACCGTCAAAAGAATAATGAATAAATTCCCTTTAAAGGAGTGATATTTAGCTTTTTTAAATGGAATCGTGCATTTTCAAACATGTCCCTGTGGTCTACATAAGCTGTAAATGTTCTGCTTGGGTCTGAATTCTTCATTAATTCAACTCCACATGTCCGTCTACAACACTGTTTATGACTAATGACAGCAGAAAGGTGGTTCTGAGCGCTGTTAGCAACAATATTTGACGTAAAGGGGCATGAGAGACTGAAGATAGATAGATAGATAGATAGATAGATTTTTTTTATTACTTTGATTTTAGATTAGCAGATTTATTCATAAAAATCCCAAATTGTTGGCAGTAAATTAGAAACAATGACCTATTTTCTGCATCTGTACTAAAGATGTGTTTTTTTTTACACTGTTTGAGTAAATGAGAATAATTATGTGAATGTGACAGAATATCTAAAAGTACCATATGTTTCAATAACCCAGTGTTCCAATCCAGCAGAACGCAGGAACTGTATTGAACGTTTCAAATGTAATAGTAGTAGAACCCACACTCCCACTGTTTGTAACTAAAGTACACAAAACTATCATTTTTTTGTCACTCTTTTCTATACTTTTCTCCAGTAAAACAGGTACTGCGCTTACGTATTACTGTATGTCACATGTTGCAAAGTGGAAGGTTTTATTCTTTTCTTAGTTTTTTTACGTAGACGGTCACACGTTTCCGTCAGTGTCTCGCAGGTGAAGTTCCGCTGTGGATATGTGTGAATCTTTGTCCTCTGCCCCGGCATATAGTCCCATGGATAATCTCCGATGTTAGAGGCGCAGTCGGTCATGTAATAAGGCTTAAGTGGATGTCATTCCTGCACGTGTGTGATTTTATGTGTGTGTGTGTGTCATAATAAGCCTTAAGTGTGCTCCGTCACACAGAGGTGATGTGATTATGATAAACTGCTCTGGAGATGGAGGGAGGGTGAGTGAGAGGGATGGAAAAGGACGGAAAGGAAGACATAGATAAGGACCTAAACATGGATAAGATAAGTGTTTTTTTTTTTTTTTTGTCTCCACTTGGTCTTTTTTCCTCACTCTGTCTACATTTCTGAGTTTTTGGAGGGAAGTACGAGTACATGCATTTGCTAAATTGGACCAGTTTCCTCAGTGCATCACCTGTCACAGAGCTTGTAGTCTCACATAACCATACACGATTCTGTCAATTAGTGATGAGACCGCTCATCTGCACCCGACTACTGCAAACTTTAGTGGCTGACATGGAGCACTGCTTCCAGTTTCCAGAGTTTTTTTTTTTTTTTTTTTTTTAGTTTTTATTTGAGTTAAACTTTCTAATTAGATCTCATTTTATTAGCTCTTAAAACTTTGAACATACAGGTAGCCCTCAGGTTACGACATACCCGACTTACGTTACTTCGACTTTACAACACCAGTACATACCTACTGTATACTGTACGTAGAGTAAGTACAGTATCTTATTTTTTACTTTATTTTATTAATATCAAGTATAATACATGTATTTGGATAGTTATTTAGAGATTTAGGGGGTATTTAGGAATACTAAAGGGTTGATTCCGAAATACCTTGTATTTTTGTAATTTTTTTCCTTTTTTTGGAGTATTTTCTCAACACAATAAAAAAAATGTCGTACTTGGTCGGCAAAAAGGAGCTATACTATGGTAATAAGGAACCATATATGGTCACTTCATCAACTGTGATTTTCTACATAACGCTCAAACATTGTGAACATTTTCACAAATGTAATATAAGCATTTTTCTGCTGATTGTAATCCTACTTTCACACAACAGACAGTCTTCTCTCAAAGTAAAACAGAGGACACACATTAATTATTCCGTTTTAGCGCAGAAACTGGCGCAACATTACCTCTTTTAAATTCAATAGGAGAAAAAGAGGGCAAAAGTGGGCGATAAATTCACACTCAGTGGAGCTGCACTTCAGACAAAAAGTACTTAATGCAGCGATTAAGTCTGTGGAATGTGTGTAACAGAAGAAGTTCGGTGCTTTGCGTTTATGTTTAAATGAGCGTTTGAGCATTTTTTTTTTTTTTTTTTTTTTTTTAGCGCTGCGAACGTTGACGGACTGAGGGTCAAAGTGATTAGTATCTCCCTCATTAAAAAGCTGTCGTCTTGAACTGTGTGCTCTCGTTGTTTGGTTAGTTAATTAGTGAGATGATTACTGATGAGGGGATAAATGCTGCGAGTGTGTATGTGTGTGCGAGGTATAGATACAGACAGATTGAGCCAGTGATTATCAAAAAACAGAGCCGGCCTTTTCCCCTCTGGGCTCAAGTTGTGCATCTTTTTTTTTTTTTGTTGTTGTTTTTTATTTAATGCAAGTGATATTTTAACAGTCCATTTTTGTTTTTGTTGTGTGAAATGGTTGTAGCAGCCAAAGGAGACTTATGTTGATATAATTAGCGACTGGATAGCTTAGTGGTTAACACCGCAGACTTTGGTTGCCAGTTCAAATCCCAGGTGGACCCTTGGGCAAGGCCCTTTACGCTATACATATATACCTTGTAAGTCACTTTGGATAAAAGCGTCAGTCAAATGTAATGTAATAAACAGGAATTAATGCTTAAAAAGGTAAGTAATTTCATAGATAAAAATATTTACTTTCGCCATTGGAGGTTATGTTTTTGCCATTTGTCTGTTTGTTAGCAACATAATTCAAAAAGTTATGGATAGATTTTGATGAAATTTTCAGGATTTGTTGGCAATAGCACATGGAGAAATTATTAACTTTTGGGGGGGATCCGGAAGAAATCCTGGATTCTGGATCACTTTGAAATTTTTGTTAACATTGGGGTCAATGGGGCCAAAAATTTTG
>JAPSES010038474.1:0-12414 GCA_029822895.1 Maxillicosta whitleyi
CAGCCTGTTGGTCTGGGTCATGTGGACTCACCCAGGTTCAGGTACTTTTGGTGGTCTGACCCGGGCCAGCCTGTTGGTCTGGGTCATGTGGACTCACCCAGGTTCAGGTACTTTTGGTGGTCTGACCCGGGCCAGCCTGTTGGTCTGGGTCATGTGGACTCACCCAGGTTCAGGTACTTTTGGTGGTCTGACCCGGGCCAGCCTGTTGGGTCTGGGTCATGTGGACTCACCCAGGTTCAGGTACAGGGCCAGTTTTCCTCGGTGCAGTTCCAGGGTGATGTAGTCTCCTCGCTGACCTTCTCCGTGCAGTAAAACTCCCTCCGCCTGTCGACTCTTGAACCTCAGAGAGATCACATCCTTCACCGTGGACATGGACTTCTGGTTGAACCGGTACAACAGGGCGCTTCTGCCGTCGAAGTCCGCCACGTCTGACTCTGGACAGACAGAAAAACAGGACGGTGAAGAACGACAAAAGACAACAAAGCACGATGGGAAAGGCGACTTTGAGCAGGAAAGTCTGAAGTCGTGTGAGGTTCAGAAGCAGAACAACAGGATCCGTTAGAATATGTGGACCAGAGGTGTCAAACCTACGGCCCGTGGACTAAAACCAGCCCACCAAAGGGTCCGATCCGGCCCGGTACAAAAAGCAAAAATAACCCTGAAGACATTAACAATCAATGAGTTCCAACTGGTTTTAGTTCAGGTTCCACATTCAGACCAATATGATCTAAAGTAAAAGAATAGAATAATAATCTATAAATAATGACAACGTGATATTTTAAAGTATTTACATTCACAAACTGTCCTTTAACAACAAAATGTGAATAACCTGAAAAAAATATGAACCTGAAACGTCTAAAGAAAGTGTCATGTGACCAATATTCTGCCTGTTCTTAAATCTGATCTGTAACACACATGTATAAAAGATAGTGAGGCAGAATACTGTTAAAATTGCACTTATTTTTCCTTAAATGTCAGTTTTTTTCAGGTAATTCCCATGTTTCTGTTTGGATAGTTTGTAAAAACTTTCAGGATTTTTTTTTTTTTTTGCACTAAAACAAAAAGAAAGGTTTGAAGTGGACATTATTCATAGGTTATTGTGTTATTATTTTACTGGTCTGATCCACTTGAGGTCAAATTGAGGTGAAAGTGGAACCTGAAAGAAAATTAGTTTATTGATCCCAGGAGGAAATTGAACGGTCAAAGGCAGCAACAGAATAAAGTACAAGAAAAAGTGCACATGCATAAAATAAATAATAATATGAACTAAACAGACTATACATGTTTAGAACAGAGTTTACAATAAAATGAAAAACAACGGCAGCGATAGATAATCTGACATAATCAACAGCCGGTGTTCTTTCATAAAGACGACAGTAGATTATCTCGTGCTCTGTGGGAGTCGGTCTTTCTTATTTTCTCCGGTGTTTTTCTTTTCCGTCCATTGTTAAAGACACTATATTAAACCAACCGGGCCGTAAATGTAAAGCTTTCTCCTCATTATTTTTAATGATGCCGAAGTCAAACTTCCGACACATCAAACTGTGGAACAAAGCTCCTGTTGGGAAAAAAAAAGATGTCATTAAACACATCACATCAAACACATGCAGTGACCATAGAGACACAGGACATAGATCTGTTCTGTTCTGTTCAGCATAAGTGCCAAAAAGCACTTCACTAAGCCCCGCCCACAAATGTCTGCTGTCCAATCCGGTGTTATCAACCATTACTAAGGACAGGAATTCAGTCAAGGTTTTAGATCAAGTGAGAACTGAAGGCGTTTATCAACTAGAAACATTACATTTTATCACTAGTTAAATTATGGAATAGATGATGTTATAGAATCATTTATATGTTCTGTGATGGAATTTGTACGTTTGATTCACATATATATATTTGGAAAAAAGGAAAACAGGACCACCACGAATGATGAACGAGGAAGGACGACAAAAAGCAAGAAAAAACAATGCAGAAAGATCAAGAACGGCGAAGAACATGGAAGGATAAAGAAAAAAAAAACAACAAACGTTGAGGAATGAGAAAAAATGATAAAGGCAAACGATGGAGAACGGTAAAGAACAACATGTAACAATGAAGAACGACAAAAAGAATGGTGAACGACAAAGAACAAAGAATGATGAAGAACGAAGAATAGAAATGAAGAGCAATGAAGAAATAGTGAAGAACAATGTAGAACCACAAAGAACAACGAAGAAAAAAACAACAAATGTTGAGGAACGAGGGATAACGAATGACAAAGGAGAGCAAACAACAATGAAGAACATATAATGAAGAACGACAAACAACGGTGAACAACGAACGACAAATAATGAAGAAAAAACGACCAAGAATGATGAAGAGCGGCGAAAAACAACAAACAATGGAGAAAAACGACAAAAAACAACACATTTTCAACTAGAAAAAAGACAGAAGAGAAAAAAAAGACACGTTCTGACACTTTTATTGCAGAAACAACAAATAAATCTGACTCTGTTCTAACAGTCGTCCTTAAAGGGTTAAATAAATAAATGTTCTGTGACCCCTTCAGTCTTATCGTGTTGTTTTTCATTCTGTTACAGCTTCATCATCGGTGTTTTTGTTGTCGTTTCTCTGTGTTATTCGTCCGTCTTCTGTCTTTCTGACCGTATATCTGCCGTTGTACTGTTGTTTATAAAGCATTCATTTCCCAGGTGAATCCATGTAATGATAGGTACAGTAAATGAACGGCGCCGTCGGACACATCATTCTACGTTAAGTGCCGACGTCCGCAGATTCTTGGCGTCTGTGGAGGTTTATTAAAGCCAACGTCCTGTGACCGAACAGATAAAAGGTGTAATATCTGTACATCAGCCTCGTCCTCTCACCTGTTCTGATTAGTACCGTTGTCGTCCTCTACTACCACCCCGTCATTAACGCTGTTTTTTTTTTCTACCTTTTATATATTTGTGTTCTCCAGAGACTCTCCTGCAGCCGTTCATGAATTTATGGATTTTCAGGCTGAAATGCTGCAGAATGAGCTGCATAGCAATGTTCCATCTCCTCTGAGTGTCTGAGACGAACAGAGCTCAGCGCTGTCTGTTCGCCTTATAGTCGCAAAAAACCAGACGACAAACAAACAATACCACCATCTGTGGATGTACGGTCCAAATATACCACACATCGCCACGGCAACCTGGGAATACCACCCAAAAATAACATGACGATTGTCCATACCAACCAGAAAACACCAACTACCATCTGGAAAAAAATAAACAAACACTAAGCCAACCTGTAAATACATGTACATGTACACAAAATTAACATCTAAATAAACAAACACTAAGCCAACTTACATGTACATATACACAAAATTAAGATCTAAATAAACAAACAAACAAACACTAAGCCAACCTGTAAATACATGTACACATACATACAATTATTATCTAAATAAACAATCAAACAAACACTAAGTCAACCTGTGCATACATGTACATATACACACAATTAACATCTAAACAAACAAACAAACAAACAAACAAACAAACACTAAGCCAACCTGTAAATACATGTACATATACACAAAATTAACATATAAATAAATAAATAAACAAATAAACACTAAGTCAACCTTTACATGTACATACACACATACACAAATTAACAACTAAATAAATAAACAAACGCTAAGCCAACCTGTAAATACATGCACATACACATAAAATTTACATAAATAAATAAACACTGTGTAAACCTGTAAATACATGTAAATATACAAAAACAAACAAACAAATAAATAAATAATCACTTAGTCAACCTGTAAATACATGTACACAAAAATCACATAAATAAATACTGTCATGAAAATAACCTAAAAATATGAATTAAAAAAACAAGTAAACAGTAGGTTTGACGGAGAATCTGAGACTTTGATTTTATGAATTTGTTCTTATTCACAAGGATGAAAATGATGTAAAACACATTTAACTGAACTCTGGTCCTAGACCTGGTCTACCCCCTGGACCTGGTCTACCCCCTGGTTCTGGACCTGGTCTACCCCCCTGGTTCTGGACCTGGTCTACCTCCTGGACCTGATCCTGGTCTACCCCATGGTACTGGTAACAGTCCAACTCCTGATCCTGGTCCCGGTCTGTGTCTACCCCCATCAGCGTCTGTGCAATGGACTTACTGTAGGAGCATCCGTAGACCTCCACCCTGAGTCCGATCCATCCACTGGGGTTCCAGTCCAATGGGACGAACCTCAGGAAGCGAGTCCTCACCGAGTGGGTCAGCCGGTTCTGGACCAGGGCCTCCGAGTCCACGTTCCCCACAAACCTCTGCAACAGAGAAGACCACATCAGTGCAGTCAAAGGTTCAAAACCGGACCCATTGAGAAAACGACGAAAACCTGTCAACAACAACAACAACACACTGACGGAACAAAGATCTGAGGTGGTCTGAGGTGGTCTACATGAGTCAGACCCCTCTGTGGTCTGTACAGACACTTTTCCAAGTGATTTATCAACATTTATTTTCATATATCATATTTTTCAGTGTAAATCCTGCATTTTCTTTGATTTAATTCACAGATTATATAGATGTTCATTAAAGCTCAGAGTAAATAATAAATAGAAAATTGAGGAAAAAGTGACTTTTACAGTCGAATATATCATTAACTGAACTTAAAATGTCTACAACCTCATTTTGTTAATTTTGATTATTTTACTTATTTTGTTTTTGTTAATTTTTTGGCATTTTGTTAATTTTATCCTTTTTTTTTAAAATACTTCATATAGTCTTTTTTGTGTTTTCCCATGTTATCTATTATTTTGTAAATTTTTTATTCACTTTTGTTGTGTGAAGGTAGAGGATGTGTTCAAAGAGCGACTGTGTGAGCTAGTGCCAACTCCCCAGGGCGGGGCCGCTTTACGTCCTACTTCTAATACTATGGGGGTAAGGAGCGGAGCGGACCGCCGCCCGCACAAGTGCAAATGAAACTGAACGCTCATTTGTCTTTTCCTCCTGAAGCTTGACTTTTAAACCTTCCCAGTGGAAACGCTCCAACATTAGGATCACATTAGTGTTCCCTCTGTCCTCTACAGGCTTGGGATTACTGACTTTCTTCTTCTTCTTTTCAAAAAATGTTACTTTTCTTCCGGTATTTGTCCAGTATGGTTCATTCAGAGCCCCGCCCCCTGGTGGATTGATTGACAGACGCTCATTCCAACACATTAAACGTCAGTAGCAGCACTTTGTTCCAGTCAGACTCATGACAACCACAATAAAGCACATTTTCAAAAGGAACTAAGTAATGTACTGTACTGTAATGAGATTAGTAAGTACTCATATCAGTACTCGTATTGGCAAATACTCAAATGTAAGTACTTGTACTCTGGGGGAAAAAAGTGGTATTGGTGCATTCCTAGTTTTGGGTGTTTAAGGGTTAAATCCTGACAGAAGTGGAGGAAGACTTTCACTTACAGACACATTTGACCTAATTAAAGTCTCATTAAAAGTGAAAACCGTCTCTGTATAAAACACTAATATTTATATCAGCTGTAAAGGCTGTTCTATAAATCACCATCTGACTCCAGAAAAGAAAAAATGGTTTAAAAAAAGCCCGAAGGCGCCGAACAGAAAAATGAAGAGGGTCGAACACAGAGACAAACGGCCGGCTTCTCCGCTAAATGACTGATTAGCGATGGTTTGGCGGTGGTTTCCAGGCAGGTGACGCTCCAGATCGATACGAGCGCTATTAGAAACTATCACCAGGACGGATGGAGGACGGCGCTGCTCCCGGCTTTTGTGAATAGTTCAACAGAGTCGAACAAGGCTCATAACTCAGCGTCCAGCCCCCGAACGCATGGCGGCGACGACGGAGGAATATCCACTGCCTCCTGTGAACGCACCGCCTCTGTGCAGATAATGAAGGCGGCGAGTGGCGAGCTAACGGCGGGCTGTTACTGTGATTTATGCGCCGTGGTTTTCTCTCGGAGCCGTTTAAGTGGAGTATGTCGGAGGAGATGCAAACTCAGCACTTCCACCATGCTGCAGAGGACGTCGACCGCCACGTTACCACGACGACTACACCATAACTCACAGCACTGTGGCAAATGAGATCAGAGAAGAAGAAACACAGCACATGAATATTCACAAACAGAAGAGTCAGGGTTTATACGCGTTCACACCGACCACAGAGGTTTAAAAAAATAACGGAAAATCACAGGAAACAGGTCGATACGAGGTCACGGCGCCGAAAAACAACTACAGAGAACACAGGTTGGAACCAGTTTTGCCAGATATGGTCGACAGTTTCCCGCTCAAATCCAACGTAAAAAACCTCATCCCACACCTCAAATTTTAACTTCTCCAGAGACTCATGTTAAAACTGTAAAAACATAAAGAACATGTCATAATCACTGCGCAGTAAGTAAAATGTGCGAAATAAACAAAGAGCATCACATGTTGTGCACCAACAACCCTGACAGATGGACGGATGGACAGACAAAACTATTACAAAACTGACCAAAGCGTAAAAACGTTAACACATCAGACCATCAACTAACCAACACGGATTATCTTCCCAATCAAGACGTCATGAGAGAGAGTTTCTTTCGGCTTTCTCCCTTCCGGGGTCGCCACAGCGAAGCACAATCACATGGTGATTTGGCACGATTTGGCTTTTACGTCGGATGCCCTTCCTGAAACAACCAGGCTTGGAACAGGCACAGGCCCAATATAGCCTTATGGCTATATTGGGAAGGACCTTTCCCAAGGGCCCACCTGGGTCTCGAACCGGCCATCTTCCGCACCAAAGTCAGATGCGTAAACCACTGAGCTACCCATATAACTGCAAAAAAGTTTTCCACTACACGTATCAAATGTCTTTACCAAACAACTGTAACCTGGTTGGACAAACAAACACACCTGATGGATTAGCAAAGAATGAATTAGCCACCACACGTAAAGGAGTGATATTTACCTTTTTTAGTAGAATTATGTATTTTAAAACATTTCCCTGTGGTCTACATGAACTGTAAATGCTCTGCTTAGGTCTGAATACTTCATTAATTCAAACAATATTTCTGACTAATGACACCAGAAAGGTGGTTTTGAGCACTGGCCCTTTAAATGCAAATGAGCCCCTTCATGCTCCACCTCCTCCAGGTTGTTGGCTGTGCTGCTCTGTCCAATTCAGTCGCTTGTGTTTGTTAATATTGAATTGAATTAATATTGAATTTAATCTAAAATGGACGCTGAATCAACAGTGATCCAGTGGGAATGAAGGGGTTAAAACATATTTAAAGCGTTTATTCATATATTTTAAGTTTCAGTGGAAAAAAAATTAGAGAATATTTCAACTCAATATAGTAGATTTTAATGATAATGATGTATTTGACTTATTTTAAAGTTGTTTTTAACTCTAAAGCTTTAATAAAAGCCTCAGCATTTATAACCACAGTCCACAAAAGGGTGAAACTAACAGTAAAACCAGGACAAATCATCACTGATGCAAGAAACGGCTGGAAAACTTCACCATTCAGTCTTTGATTCATGTTTAAAATAAAATAAAAACCAACATATCTGACTAAAACTGGTAGAAAACCAACATAATGGTTGATATTCTCAGTAAACCCACCGCTAGCACTGTTAGATTAAAAGGGCGGTACACGCTGGTTGATTATGCAGGTCATGTGACCTGGAGCTGGGGGACATGATGTGTTTCTGTTTGTTTCCTGCTCTTCATTAACAGTTCGCAACAATAACCTCCGGAAAATCTGCCGCTGGGATTGATCGCAGCTAAAATGAGCAACAGGACGCTGACGTAACGGGAGGTGGCGGCGGCGGCAAGAAAGGAAGACGAGAGGCCTAATGAGGCGACGGTCGATGCTAGAATAGAAATAATGAAGTGACGGCAGGAGGGGGGGATGTTTACACGCTCTGACCCTCAGCCTGCTGGGATATAGCACTGCGTCGGGAGACACTCTGCTCCTGTCAGCCCGTCCTCAGGGGTTACAAACCCTCTGTCACGCCTCACAGAGTCTCATATGGTTGTGACTCATATGGAGTGAACCTGTCAGTCCGCTACCGCCACAGGACTGGACGAATAATAAGAGAAACAAGAGAGAAATGACTCATTAAAGATGAAGAAATGACAGAGAAAGGATGGAATTAACACGACGACACAGATGCATCAAGCCCCGCCCACCACAGACCATCCTGGTGCGGATCAGTATGTGGATCTAGTCCAGGATTTATCAAACCACTTCACCTTTTAAAAAAAGGAAAATTAACGCTCCGTAATCATAGGAGTCCTTTACTCATCTACAGCCCATAATATGCAGTAAACAAAATGTTTTTCATAAAGTTTTTTTTGCCTTTTTTTTAACAATTTTTTTTGTATTTCATCAATTTGAGACAAACAAAAATACCAAATACTCAATATTTGTAATAGAAACCAACTGTATTTTTATGCAAAAAACAAGACAGACAGACGGTTTAACAGTTGCAGGATAAAAGTTATAATAAAGGGACAGCAGTAATAGATATAACAATGACATAATAATAATAATAATAATAATAATACTAAGTGTTGTATTTTCTGGTGTGGTTTTGTTTGTGCTGTGGTCTGATCCAGGTTTTCTCTCGGTTCTTGGTCTTTTCTCTTTGGTTCTTTGTAAAGTGTTGAGGTTTCTGTCAGATCTACAGCTGCTTCTGAAAAAAGGCAAACAACACTTGAATGTGTTAATGACTCATTAACACATACGACAACGCTGTTCATTAAAACAGAAGCCACTTCAGCGCAGACGCATTAACTCTTTAAATGATGGTAAAAAACTGCACCTAGTTGGTTCAGATGAATCTACTCACTGGGATCACACCTCCATGTGTTTCATGTTTTCCCCTAGTTTTGTAGATTTAAAGAGAAAAATTTGTAGTTGCCATTATTAATAGGTTATTATGTTATTATTGTACAGGTTCAGCCTGATTCAGGTCATAACCAGTAAAAACTATCTCTGAGACATTTGGGAAGCAAAGATGGATGGATAGAAGGAGAGACAGACAGAACGACAGACACAGACAGACAGACAGATGTACTTCATTGATCCCATGTTGGGAAACTGACATTTAAACCAAACTAACCAATGCAATGATATTCATCCCATAATATAAAACTATATTGTCAGTGTTCGTACCCCAGACCCGTTAGAAACGAAACACCTGAATTCAGCGCGTCCACATTCTTCAGTCCATTTGTGTACGGGTTCGACACTTATGGTATGAGGATAACGATATGAAGCTCGCGTGTTCATCTTCCGTTTCCTTGGTTTCCGTCCTGTTCTTCGGTGCTGCTGTGTTTAGTGGTGGTTTCTGGTCTCAGAGGTTCTATTCTGGTGGAGGTTTTCTGAGCCCAGTGTTTGCACTTGGATCCTGTAATGATGTGATTAAAGGCTGTAAAGGAACCGTTGAACGTACGGGGGCTGATGCGGCTTCACGCTGGGATCGCCTGCAGGATCAAACAGCTCTTTACACAGCGCTCTTCAAGGATGATGACGGTAATAATCTGAACACCCACCAGGACGACTCTCAGCGGGGCTGCACATGCACCGAGCGCCAGCTGCATTTACCTCCACAACGCCGCTGCCGTTCCTGTTACAGTCAAGGCTCGGCCCCTGTGCTAACTGCGCCGCTGACATTGGTCTAACGGCACTCGTTCTGAGACGGCGCCGGATATTTTTCCTCCTGAGTGGTAGTTTCATCAGCGGGAGCAGTCGGCCGCGGACGCCGCTCATTTCCTGGGCTTTTGTACAGATAATGAAGTCATTATCAGCCCCGCCCCCTCGCGTCTTCACAAGATCCACAATGAACTTCAAATTCAACCCGAGAGGACAAAGAGTCCATGGACACGACCACGACAGAAAACCACACAGAACTAAAGACGCAGCGCTGGACATGTAATTACAGGTGGTCCTCTGGTTACGATGTACCTGACTTAGGTTATTTCAACTTTACGACGCCGGAGTCTCGCCATTACTGCACGACGCCGAAATTTCCTCCATCATTACTGTGCATATGTACGGTATACTGTACGTACAATAAGTACAGTAACTTATTTTTTACTTTATTTTATTAATATGAAGTATAATACATGTATTTGGATAGTTATTTAGAGATTTAGGGGGTATTTAAGGGTACTAAAGGGTTAATTCTGATTTACGCAAATTCGGGTTACGTCGACAGCATAGGAATGGAATTCGTTCGTAACCCGAGGACTACCTGTATATGATTTACACACCTCCAACAGTTTACATCCAACATTAGCATTAACATATTTGGAGATACGTGGTTTTCAGTGGAACTTTAAAACTAGTACGAAATCATACAAGAAGTCAATATATCACCTTTGTTTATTAAAGATCTTTATTTGTAGATTAGAAAACATGTGACAATGTTAAGTGATGATTTACATGTTGAATGTAGCTTTAATGTTTCCTCTATTTATGCATTTTAACCACATAATATGTATTTAATCTTTTTATCTACAATAAAAGTCATTACACATCAATGGTTCCTTCTTTTCATTTGAAGTGTTATGTTATCTGCTGCCGTTTTTTTGTTCTGTTCTGTTTTTAGGTTACCCAACATGAAAGCGGAAGTGGTAAAACTTCCTGTGCACGGATGAGGTTTTAAAGTAAATTTAAAAAAAAATAAAAAAAATGGGCTGTTGTTACGGTAAATGGTTGGACTCAGAGGCTTCTATTCAGCATCGTTTGACATATAATTTATTGGGTTAAAACAGTAACAGTTCGTCATTTCAGTATTTTATCACCAGTTTTTCAACGACGACAGAAGGTGAATGATGAGGCGAGACAAACAGACATGAAACAAACATCTGCTACAAAACAAAACACAACAAAACAAAACAAAAGGGTTAAAAAGAAACAAGACAAAGCAGACAACGGGACGACATGTTGAGAAACACACAGAAAACTCCAAAAACATATGAAATTGGACCGATTATGGAGAAGACTCGGTCTGAGGAAGTCCAGGATCATGAGAATTAACCTGATTAAAGACAAAAAAGACACAGAGACATAAAGTTATTATACAAATGGAAAAATAATAACAAACATGTGTCTAAAACAGAAAAGAACAGACTTGATAAGATTCAGGAAATATAATAATAATGATAATAATATTATTAGTAATAATAATAATAATGATAATGATGATAATAATAATGATAATAATAATGATGATGGTAATAATAATAATAATAATAATAATAATAATAATAATAATAATAATAATAATAATAATAATAATATGCATGCTGATAGTTGGACAGATGACACCAAGTGATTTATTTTATTATTTATTTGCTTGTTTTTTCTATAATATCATTAGTTGTTTCGTTTGTGTGTACCTTTTGTATTTTCATTGACAAATACTTCACAAATGTATTAGACCACCTGTCATAAAAACATAAATAACTTCATAAACTTAATAAAACGACCAATTAGAATAAACAAAATAGTCCTTGTTGACAAATAATAACCATTAATGTCCATATTTAGTGCTTAGTGATTTTACTACTGGGTTTTTGGAAAATATTGAACTGGAAAATGTATGGATTACAACAATATTTATATTTTAGCATTAAAGCTATGGTTTTGATAAAAGTATCTTACATATACTGGTGGATTAACCATTATATAAATATAAAAATATATATTTTATTAAACAGAAATACTGTTAAATTATGTTAAATTAACTCCTTCTACTGGGTGGAGGTGGGATAGTATATGTGTTACTGTGCACTCTTTGTGCCTTTCTGTTTGTTTGTAACTTATTCTCTTGGTTAAATATAATAAATATAATAAATGTTTTATAAATAAAAAAAGTCCATTTGTGGTCTGGGCGTCCACACTTCAGTTAAGGATCAGGAAAATCTCACCTTTGTATCCATTCACCAGACCACCATTCCCTCCATATTTAGCAGTTTCATCTGTAAAATATGAGCAAAGTATTAAAAAACATTTGAGGTTTTTTATTTTTTTTAGACAAAACCAAATCACTACAAAATTAAATAAGAACAAAAACAAAAACAGTTCAGTGTATGAATAGGTTTCATTCTGAGGCTCTAATGTGGACATGGAAACGACGCTCAGGCCACGCGCGTTTCAGGGTGTGCAAAAGCCACACCATAATTAGCTCTGAAAGATGTTTGTCACCATAGAAGAATATGTGCAGAACACAATGTGCTATCAGCGCTTTATTATGCAAGAAGGCGTGACTGATATGAAAACTAGAAAGTGCACGATGAGTGGAAGTTTGTCATGAATGAGGAAGTGTTTGTCCTTCCTACTCACCCAAAGCATCTGCAGCTGCTCCTAACTGTGCACCGTAACCTATTAAACACACCAACACACA
>JAPSES010038494.1:0-12413 GCA_029822895.1 Maxillicosta whitleyi
TAGTATAGGAATAAACTGTTTTACTGAGACTCTGTGTCCTGGTCTGCATCTGGGTTCCCAGTCTGATACCGTGTCATTTGCTGCCATAGTGTTAACAAAGAAACAAACTGAGCTAAAAACAGTACCCCATGCCTCCTCTTCGGGGGGCAGGGTAATACAGTTTGGCAGTAAGGGGTTAAGTCATGGGAAGACAAGTGGTCTACTCATCCCTTTTGTTTACAAAAAATGAACAAAACTCAATTATCAGCAATTTGGAGAAAAAAACAATACATGTATAGAATGTGGAAAATATGTGCACTCATGTTGAAAGTATGTTTTTGTGGGTCCTAAAATCTGATGAACCTAAAACTGTACCCTCTCTTGTCTTGCAGAAGCAGCAGACTTCATCACTGCTCAGATGTTCCATAAAGGCTTTGGACCCTGAATGTGGGGCCTGGGATTCACTGAGCCACAGTGTCCCAGCTGAGACACCAGAGCCTGGGGACAGTGAGCCGAGCAGGAGGGAGGTTCATATGTGTGTGTTTGTGGATGAGAGAGTGTGTGGGAGGATTTGTGATCAGGAAGATAAAAGACATCATCCATTACAAGTGTGTGTGTGTTTACATCATAGCTAAGTACAGTGCGAGGAGATTCCCACCCGCTAAGTGTTTCCCAAGAAACTGTCAAGGGAAGCACTAGGCCTCTGACCCCTGCACGCACACACACACAAACACAAACACACACACACAAACACACACGAACACACACACACACACACACACATGCTTTGTACTTCCCCAGGGTTTCATAAGCACTCCCACTCAGCCTGTCCTCCTTTGTTTTTGCATGTACACACATGCATACAGTAAAAAAAGTAACACAAACCTGACAGCTGTTGAACCTTGACCTCTGTCTGTTGTATCACCAGAGGAGAAAGGAGCAGTCAACCAAGGAGGACTCAGTGACACCCCGGGATACTAACGATAGAGGGCCAATAATTCACAAATATCAGTGAAAAACAAAACAAAAAGATGACATGTTTCTGTCCATTTCTGCAGAATACAAATACAAACTATCAATATTAAATACTTTTCACTTGCCATGAACATGTTTTTCACTGTTGGCTTACATGATGTATTATTATATTATTGTGTGTGTGTGTGTGTGTGTGTAGTGCTCTGCAGCGTGAGAAAGCTTCGTCCTGAGGGGAGTGTTTGACCCCAGGACAGGAAATGGGGACCCTCCATGTCCACAAAGCATACACACATATTCACTCACAGCATTAGTGATGAAATATTCCCTAACCCTTACATTTATGCTGATTAAAAAAGTCTTCCCTAGCTTAATACAACAGAACACGTTTCACAAATCTTCAAAACTTCATTTGGTTTTATCAGTAAAGTTAGCTCAATAATTAATTTCACCTGAAAGTTGTGGTGTTGTTTCCAGTCAGACCATAAAACTATGTTACCTAGTGAAGTTTAAGTGAACATTTTCTCTGAAATATTTTCACTATTTCATGTCAGACATGATGGAGTGACCTCAAAGCCAAAAATCTTTGACAAAAGCAACAATTTTATCTTACAGGAGAGAAAATATGTTGTTCTGTTGCTTATAGATTTGATCTGTTTGTTGGTACGTGTCAACCTACCAGAAAAAAGACCAGAAAGTTCTTCGTTAAAGGAGTTTGATGGCTTTAAACTGGGTATTGTTAATTCCTTAGCTCAATTTTATATTGATATCTCAACATCATTTGGTAAGTTACTGTCATTTTGCTTCCTGACAAAAGGTCAATATCTCAATATCTGTGTGATGTCATTGTTAACTAGTTGTCACATTAGCAGATATCGATTTCTTTTCACTTTCAAAATACATCCTTAGTGTAAAGTAAAGTAAGTAGAGTAAAGTAAAGTGAAATAAAATAAATAAATAAAATAAAATAAAATGCCCAGTGCCCAACTTTACAAATTCTCAAATTTCCCAAAAATGAATAAATAAACAATAACCTCTCAGTAACTAAACATGTCCTTCCTTTCCAAAGATATTTTCACTGACCAAAAATCTATTACTTTTCATTTAGAAACATGTCCACAAATCTCAGCATGAATATCCCAACTCTAAAACAAGTCCTTACTCTGGAAAATGTTGGGTTTCTAAAATAAATAAATAATAATAAAAGAAAACATCTGTTTCCTCATCTCTTAGGTGCTTGTAGTTCTCAGACACAAACACACCATAGCTGGTGTGTAGTGTCCTCTAGTGGAGGATACTGGCATGTGTCCAGTCATTATAGACTGAACTGATCTGACTCCAGCAGCAACTAAACAAAAACAAAATTAAACATCAAATTGAAATGTTAATACACTCAGTAGTTACTGAATGTGATTCAGTCATCAACCTTTTGAAGGTTTCATCATATCCTCCATCAACCAAGAGATGAAAGTGCATCATTTTCTTTGGCAGTTGAAGGTTATCAGAAAGACAGCAGAGATGGCAGGCTGCAGGAAACGTTGATTACACATTCAAAAGTTTTTTATTGGATTGTTCTGCTTGGTGAAGCCTGATATTCGACAGCAGCCAGCCGTTAAAGCTGGTAATGAAAGGATGCCAGTCTGAGTGTGATGTGATTCTTGCAGATTAAAGGAAATTAGTTTCATTTTTAATCATTATCACAAACAGATGTGACAGGGAGCACAGAAAGAGGATGAGAACAAAACAAAGCGCTGACACCTCCCAAAGGGCTGGGGTTAGAGCCCAGAAACATCACAAACCTCAGAGATGTGACCGAGGCACATGTACCTGCTCTGATCTGACACTGAGGTCAGTACCTTTATACATTTACAGGGTAAAGTATTTATCAGCAACATGTAAGTGAAGTATAAAAGGACAATGTAGTCATTGGGCAGTTTAATTGTGCCTGTCAGTGTTTTTTTTTTAAATTATTATTATATATGATGTTTTTGGATTCATATTATTATTGTGTAAATTGAATTTTACTGCTGTACATGTTTAACCCATAAATACCCAGTGACACTTTTGTGTCAGGTCCCAAATGATTTTCTTTCTCTAATATTTAACCTATTTTAAGCAATTTGTCCCCATTTAGTGTAATATTATCTTCTGTATTTTGCATTTTTCAGAGTAAATCATGTATTTTCTTATATTTAAATTGCTGATCATGTAAATGTTCATAAAAGCTGAGTGGATTCAAAGTTTACTATATCAGAAACAGAAAAAAGTAATGAAAAAAGGCACTTTTTCTGCAAAATACATCATTAACTCAACATAAAAACAAGTGTCTCCATCCACTGTCACTGATCCAACTCCATGGATTTGACTGGTGAATCAGTGTTGGTGAAGATGACAGTGTTTCCACATCCACTACAGCCTCTGAACGTCCAAATGAGTCATATCTGATGACCATGAAAAGATAAAAAACTGAATTTTACACCAATTATTTACATGGATTGATAGGATTATTCAATCAACAAGTATTAAACAGTTTATGTCAGTAGATGGTTCCAGTCGGCAGTGGATATTTGGATCTTTATGAGTTAAGGACTGAGTAATGTAACGTACAGCAACGCTTAGATCATCATATGTTTGTCACCACATATATCTTCTAAAGTAAACCTTTCTTCAGTTTTATCATCATTTCAGAAAACAATTCTGGAATGTATTTAGTTTAAGGAGGGAAATTCTAAACTCCACTTATAAAAGCACACTTCATCCTCCAGTTTATGGCATTCATTAAAAATCAACACATGTGGAGATTCAGTTAATACTTGTATTTTATTTAACCTTTATTTAAGCAGGTAAGTCATTACAGAAACACTTTTATTCACATGGTCGTCTCTGGACAGAACAGAAAAATTATTAGAGCTGTGAGATAAATGTAAGGAAATAAAATGTATAATATTTGCCTCCACAGTGTGAGAAGTATCTCAAATTTGATAACTGAGAAACGTGTTTTCCAGCTTTTGGTGCAGTATTAATAGAATAGAATAGAATAGAATAGAAGCCCAGATAAATACAGAGGGTTGTGTCAGGAAGGACATCCGACGTAAAACCTTGTGCCAAATAAACATGCAAATCTGATTCACTGTGGTGATTCCTGAAGGGAAAAAGATGAAAGAAACTTTAAAACAGAACAGAATCCATTTTATAAAAGAGAAGTGGACCCTGTGTGTCTTGGGCATCAGACAAAATCCACACAGAGCTGACTGCTACAGTTTGTCATACTTATGCATTTTTGGTCGAGGAACAGACTAGCAAAAATAAGAAACTGATAGGATCAGTATTTTTGGGAGATATTAGTAATCTAGGAAAACAATAGCCTTATAATGACCAAACAAGTTTCTATGCCCAGAATCATAGAATCATCACTGAAGTGGGTTACCTAGCAACAGATAAACAATAGGGCCACATTGCCATGGTGTCAAATTTCATGTGCAGTAACAGATATACCAGCTGAGAGGTTATTCAACTGAAAATGCCGGTGAAATTTACCAAGAAAGAAACAGAATGAACTGTATCAGAGGAACCCATGAACCCATGGTTCCACAATGGTCAACACATTAGTATAGGGGTTCCCAAAGTAGGGTACATGTACCCCCAGAAGTACTTGGAAGAAGCCCAGAGGGTACTTGAATTTTTTTGTGGAAAAATACATTAAATAAGTATCATGTACTGAATACAAAACAAATCAAGAGAATTAGCTTGATGCTGAAATGTAAAACACGGTAAAATTCACATAATAAAATTGACATTCCTGACCTTATTTTATTTCATTTCATTTCATTTTTTTATTATTATTTTATATATATATATATAATTATTGTCTGTCATCTTGTTAAAGCTTTAGTAACACTTTGAGAAAATTTCTATTTTCTATTTTTCAAGATGAGTTTATTTCAGTAATTAGGTAATTATTTTTTGTTGATGAAAGGTTCATTTATTCATTCATGACCATTTGATTTATTTTTCTTAGCAATGACAGAGGGCACTTTTCAGTTTATATTTTGTATAACTTGCTTATACAGATTTGTTATTTGTAATATATTCAACTTAAATATATGTTGTTTGTTTACAAAGTTTAGAAAATAAAAACAGGCACCTTTGGCACAGGAACAAATTTTGCCAATTTTTAAAATCAAATTCTGAAGTGAGAGTTGGGGGTAGTTGTTTCAGAGGGTGCACTGCTGCAAAATCTTTGAGAACCACTGTGCAAGTCGAATAGAATAGACAAATGCCCCGTACACTTTAGCTTAGTTTCAATACAAAGAATGCAACTGATGTGCGGTACAGAGAGTTTAAGGCTATTAACAGGGCCGTAATTGGACTTTTACACAAAAGTATAATCAACAACACCACTTTAAATGATCTACATGTTAATAATGTACCATACAACACAATAAAATACACACACACAGTCATCACAACAATCCTTTAAATGACAAACATACAAAAACGACATTAAACAATACAGCAAAATACATACCACAGAACCAGTACTACGCATCACTAACCATAGCACCCTGTACTGAAACATAAAGAGACACACTAAACTGTAAGAAATTCATGTACATGACAAAGCAGTAAAAACAATTAATGTTATTATTGTGATGGTGATTAACGACTAAAGAACAGTTTTATGTTTCTCTCTCTCTCATTTTTGAGACTCTTAGATCATTTTTTTTAAATACCCAAACATACTGTATACCTACATAAGGTAGTTAAACATCTAATCATATGAAAGTTGTCCACATTGTCCACACTTTCACGTCTGATAGAGATTCATCAGAACGGTGGGTATTGACCACTAGAGGGCGACGTTGCTTTGTGCAAGTCTGGTTTGTGCATTGTGTAAAATTAGTCTGTAGATTCAAACATAGTGCTTGAACATTCAGAAGAAGAAAAAAAAAAAGACAAATGAGTAAATATATAGTCAATGATTATTCTGTATTCTAAGCTCAAATGCAAATGTAGCTTAAAAACCATTACTGGCCTGATTATATTCCATAACTTATGAACTTTTTAATGCTATATCCCCTTAAACAAAGCTATCTTCCCTCTTCTTTCCACTGGTTAAACATTTCTCCCATTTTAATCATTTTAAATAATAACCTAGTAGGCATTTCAGTAAAAGGTAGTGTGACCAGGCAAAGCAAACTGTGGATAAAGACTGAAAATGTGTGTTTGTTGTGTAAAAATGTAATTCTTCTTTATATCCTGTGAAATGTTTTCTGACCCTTTAGATTTATTGTTTCTTGAAGCAAGAAAAAGTGAGCCTGAACCAAAGGTCAGAAACAATTTCTAGAGGATGCATAACTCAGGAAAAATAGCACCACATTAGCCTCGTATGCAAAACTGTCCTAGCTGATGTTAATGTGTGAAAACCACGTGGTGTATTTCAGAACCAAAGGAAAGCACAGTAATATATAAAATGTATAAATTCAGCATATATCTGAGCTGAGGATTCCCTTTTAAAATGTATGAAATTAAAATAAGACATGTCCTGAAGTGTTTCGTAACAGTGTTTGCTGTTTGTTTCTTTCTTATTTTCTTGTACAGTTACTGCCCTTTTATTACGTCCTGCTGTATCAGGCCCAGAGGGTCCAAAGAGCTGGTTTTGAAGTTCCTTTTAATATATATATATAATTAAATTACCAGAAAACAAACTCTCCTCTGCTTTTCTTTTCTACCTTGGAACACCTTCCTTCTGATTTATGGCTTCCGTGTGATTATGCTGCACAACACAGAGGACAATCCACAGATGAAAGCAGCCACATCCACCGTAATATCATACGTACCGTTATTTATTTCTGTGGGAAGCAGTGTTCAGTTCAGAACACTTCTCGTTTTTCAGCAAACTTGCGGCAGCCTTGGGCAAAAGCCAGGTAGGACACCTTGGACTCACATCACAGCACACGATGTTCAGGTCAGCCTTCATCAAGGACAAAAAGGTGATAGGAGCCGTAATGAGAAAGGTTTTTACTCCTATATGAACTTTATTTATGTCTAGCAGAACACATGCATGAGCTTGTGTAAATGTGTACAACAGGATAAATATCGTAGATAAACCTCATATAAATGCGATCATACATCCATTACAATCCAGCTGTGACAGTGAATGATACCATTTCAACTTGTTCATTGGAAATTTAGCACATGCCTCAACCTGCCTTCATTATAGTGAAATAGTCCAGTACAAAACAATCCATCACACTGGTAATTTGTGATGGATTTCCATATTTTATGGTGAATTCTATCTCACTGAACAATGTAGAACAAAGAAAAGCTGTGACATGTTTTGATCTGAAGGTTCATAAATAAGTCCAAGGCATTTATTATTAAAGCTTGTCTCGAATCTCTCATTTTATTTAACATATGGAAGTAATATCTCAACCCTGGCTTGACAATGGCAGCTTCAAAATAAGAGTTATACTGAATTTTACAGTATATGTTCCGTATAGATTTACAAATGGACTTCGCTCCAGTCATATTAATCTGAACCGCATTCATCGCAGCTTGTCATTATCTCTCTTTGCAATTACCAACTACTGTTTATGATGCATGAAAACACAAATTACTTTAATTAAAGTTTCCCTGACTTATCCTTCTATTGAGGACAACAGTACAAGCCTCACAGTCATGTTACAAAATTGTTGATACTTACCATATCAATGAACTGTTCACTGAAATACGTTTTGTCAGCGTTTTGCTAAAATATCTCATTTTGTCCTGTAGTATCTACTGGATGTACTTACAGCATCAGTCTTTTGTGGGCATGTGTTGGTACTGCATGATAACGGAAAGACATCAGCATTGGTTTATACCAGATACACAACATGAACATTTAAATAAAGCTGCATTTCTTTACATCATGTAAAGAGGCTATATATAGTATTAGAAAGAAATTTTTAAAATGACTTAAAATTATCATTACTATTATTTTTGTGTTGAGAATAAAGCGTTCTGAATATGTACCAGACCAGAGGCAACAATGCATTGGATCATAGAGCTATGAACTGAAAGTATTCACACCAATGGGCTGAGGACTTATGTGACCACTAGAGGGAGCAGTGAGTTATTCTGCTGGTGTCTGTGGTGAGGAATATCTTAACCAAAATGTCAGTTGTGATGTGATTGAAACCACCTAGAAACAACTTTTAGTCAAAGAAAGTGGCAAAGCGATATAAAAGATGGAAGCACTGTCGTTGATATCATATGATGTCATTATCTTTGTTATGTTTGCTGTTTATTGACCAACCGTTCAGACTATTGTGTAACAGTTCCGATGTTGTTCAGACGACTCCAAACAGAATGTCAGTGCAGCTAATGACAACATGAACTGATGTGAAAATAGTTTTTTCTGTGGCTGTTTGCTTTCTAAATACAGAGCTAAGCTAACAGTGCTATAATGTAAACTATAAGATGATGCCGCACATCTATCGTGTAAAAGAGAAGTGGACTCTGTGTGTGTGTGTGTGTGTGTGTGTGTGACAGGAATCACACAAGATCCAGAAAAAGTTTGGCATACTGATGTATTTTTGGTTAAAGAAAAGACTGGTGAAAACAATAAGTTGGTAGGACCAAAATATTAGAAAATATTAGTAATTTTAGGATACAGTAACCTTACAATCGCATTGCTATACCCATGATGGGTGACGAGAAGCTCAGTACCACCAGGTAAAAACAGGAACAATTTATACACACTAACTTACAATAAGTTTAGTCCCTCAGTTTCAGTATAAACATATTAATTATCATTTAAATTTTAAAGAATAACTTAACAAACAAATTTTTATGTCAAAATTAGCAATGAGTTTTTGTCTGAAGATGAAAATTTGATGATGCCATAATATAAAGCTATATAAACAATGATCTTTATACTTTATTCAGTGAGTGACTCAGTCTGTGTAGATGCGTTGTTAATAGTATCTGCTGTGTTCTGGTGTGTGATTTCTCCCTGCTGTTCATAGTTTGGAACATCAATACTAGATAACATATAACCGCCTAAATGATTTGTTATGGAAAATTCACACATACATAGGATAAGTCTGTACTGCTGGGAGCTGGTAATTTTTTTTTTTTTACATTAGCTGATTGCATGTGTAGGCTAACGGTATAGCCTGTGTATTACACACCTGCTGCTGTGGAGGAGGAGCAGAAAAGAGGCATTAACACTTTAACCCCTAATGTATCTATGGTGAGTGTTCTGAATATATAATTTATTTAAAATGTTTATAAAATGCATCTGTTTGCTCAATAAGGATAATTTCCAAATGCGCTGACTGACTGGACCTTGTTCTTTCCATAGACATCTGAGTGCATCCACCTGTGTAATAGGAAGTAAAACACAGAAAAATGAGTGAGACCGACTCACTGTAAAAAAAAAAAAAATAGATGTTTTTTTTTTCATGTTGTTTGCAGTGATGTAATTTTTGTAGTAGTTTTTGTTTTTTTGTTTTGCTTGTTTGTTTGTTTGTTTTTTACTGTGTTTTCACCAAGTTTTGACCTGTTTTTCACAGTTCAACCAGGAGTCAAAAGGCAGCTGGATTGATTTAGAAAAAAAGCCAAAATTCAAACCCTTAAGTATTTTTTCAGTTCATAACATCAGTTTAACATCCTAAATCTCTTGTTGATGTACATTCTGAGTGGCTTATCTAATAAAAACCTGTCAAACTTACATTCTTCTCTTTGTCTTTCTATTATTGCACCTGTTTTGACCTAAAACACATAGTAAAACAAAACTACTGACAAAAAGGAACACAAGCACATACTCACAGCAGTTTTTATGACACTGAAACAGATGCAAATTCACACTGGAATGTTTACCTGAAATAATGTCTCAGGGGTTAAACGGTTAATAAACGTGTGAATTTTGCAGAAAAAAGTGAACCTAGTCCTCAACATACCGATCGGTGTATAAGCTGTTAACATGCAGGCAAGAGATTATCACTGGCATAGTGATGAAATTAGTTAATTGTCAACAAAGTAACAGCTCCACAAAACAACTCCTACACAAACTTCAGAGACGCACACAAGGGCATGTGAATATTACACACTGAACCTTTGAAGAAAGACCTTCATTGCTAAATTTCAAGATACAAATTCAGATTTTGGATGTCAATGTGTCTGAATTTCCTCTCCAAAACAAACCTTGCCTTGCCTGAAAAATAATTGCCAGAAAAGATACTTGTGTTGCAACTTAGTCAATAACTTAATGAATGTTAATAAACACAGTCTCTTTTATGTCTGGGGAAAGCATGGTGTGGATAGTTTAAAAAAAAAAAAAAAAAAGGAAAACAGCAAAAGAAACAGACCCACAAAATCAAATTTATCAAAATATAATTCTTAAACCTGTGGTATATCCTTGTGATGCTATGGATAAATACAGTATAGACACCACACAGCTATAAATCAGAAGCCTGGTGAATAAATGGTCGGAGCCAGAGGTTATGAATCTGTAGAGATATTTTCTGAACCTGATAAACCGATCTTATAAAATGACCAAACCCTGAGATTTACAGGGTTGAATCAATATCACAACAGTGTCAGGATTAATTGGAGTCTTACATCAGGACAATATCTGGGTAATAAGGGAATTAATAGTTAATTCTAAATAGGGCAGGAAATAAACTCAAATTAATTTTACTGTTTGTTTTACCTCTAAGTTAAAGCTTAAAAAGGGGTAATAGTATCACAATAAAGCATTTGACCTTTTTTTTTTCTACCTCTCATGACCAGAGGGTTATTTTAGAGGCTCTGTATTTGTCTGATGTTCCACTGATCAAAAATGTATCCAGATGATAAAAGATAAAAAGCTAAACTCAGTTATCTGGGTGCAGCCGAAGGATTAAAGCAGCCAAACCATCTCTTACGCTACATCTTTTTCTTCTTCTTTGCATTATAAATGTGCAAATTATACCAGCACAAAATAGCAGCAGTCAGCAGCTTCAGTTCTGTCACATAATCTCCCAAATGTTTTATTAAGTAAATTGCCCATGACTTTAATACTCCAGTCAAATCTCAGCCTTTGCAAGATCAAAAGACAGGGGGTGACGTGTAACTTGGCTGCATAAATTATTCAATGCGTTTCACGACAAGAGGTGCTGAGGGACAACAGAAAACTACATACCTGTCATCCATCTGGTTAAATATGAACAAATCGCCCTCTGTTTACGAGTGGCGTAGGACCTTGGGCCAGACTTGTGGGGATGTACTGCTTCCTCCAACAGCATACTAAACAAGGATTTTTGGGTGTGTGAACATGGACGCACAGGAGGTGGATTAGCATGGAAAACACACTGGCAGCAAGCACTAAAAACATTCCCTGTAGACCACTTCACAGTCATGACGGGAGGACTATCAGCAGCAACAGGCGCACACACACATACTGTACATACAGAGGCTAACAAAGGCTATATACAGGCCATCAAGCCCAGTACACACACACACACACACACACACACACACACGTCT
Organism: Maxillicosta whitleyi; assembly: GCA_029822895.1. Classification (NCBI taxonomy): domain Eukaryota; kingdom Metazoa; phylum Chordata; class Actinopteri; order Perciformes; family Neosebastidae; genus Maxillicosta; species Maxillicosta whitleyi. The sequence goes on from JAPSES010038494.1 coordinate 11,467, forward strand.
TGCTGGCAGTAATCAGAGTGCGGTGTGTTTTTCTCAGCAGTGTAATTCATCAAAGTGACGGCTGCCAATGACTCTCAGTCAGCCAGACAGCCACAGCTAATCAATCATCAATCTACCTGCTCTTTGTTTCACAGCCTTCTGCGTCACCACAGCCATATTTTCAACACACACACACACACACAAACATATTCCCTGCATAATCACTTCCTGCAACTCCTTGTTCTGTCTAGGTCAGTGCATCGAGCAAGGCACTTACACAGCCTCGATTAGGGGTTCAACTCCCTGAAAACGGAGTAATCAAGGGGTAGCTCTCAATTACTGAAGTGCAAAGCAGCGGGAAAACCTCCATCTTTGCATGGAATTTCCAAATATAGATGCCATTTTTTTTGTTTTTGTTTTTGTACTTGGGATTCCGGTAAATTATTTGTGAAGGGGTAGTGAATGGACAGACTAATCACACAGTGCTGAAGGGAGAAATACCTTTTATTAACAGAAAATACACATGAACAGGGAGGAACAAGTAACCTGAGGAGGAATGATGGCAGAGTCCACAGCATGGCAGGATAGGGTGGATAATAGGCTGAGAGTACGGAGGAGTCTATGGAGAAGCTATGGCAACAGTCTAGCACCATGCTGGAACAGAGGAGCCCCTTAAATAGGCTCCTAATGGAACCCTGCTTCAGGTGCAGTGCCAGCAGGTGAAGCAGATGATGAGCCTGAGGGAGGGGTCAGTGCTGACACAGGACGCAAGAAACTGAGGTGCATTGTTTACACATACTCTAAGTAAACTTACACTGGTGTGGTGTCTCTAGTTCATGCACATTTCATATCATAAAACAAGCTGGAAAACAGCATTATTAGAATAACTGATTCATATCTATCTATCTATCTATCTATCTATCTATCTATCTATCTATCTATCTATCTATCTATCTATCTATCTATCT
>JAPSES010038561.1:0-12408 GCA_029822895.1 Maxillicosta whitleyi
TGTGTGTGCACTTTACTGTTTTACTTAATATTTGTCCTTACTGTATTTATATATATATATATATATATATATATATTGTATTTCTATTGTATCCTGCTGCTGTTACATGTCAATTTCCCAGCTTCCCATCCATCCATCCATGTATGTATCCATGTCCGTCCGTCCGTCCGTTACCCTTCATGTCAACGTTTGAGAATTTGGGCCACTTTTTTATTGTTGAAAATTAATGGCTACTTTACACCCAGGGTTATAGCTTATTTACAAATGTTCTGAGAATCCTACTAAATGTACTATTTGTCAGAGCTACTCTGGAGGGAGATGTGATGACCAAATGCCCATGTCCAACCTCACTGACAGTTAGAGGGTGTAGATCTGCTCCGTGTAAAACTGTGACTTATCGAAGGGCTTGATTACAATCATTTCGAGCTCTTCACAATGACTTTCCATAAGTTGGCTCTTGTGCAGACTTTACCTGAAGGAATCACCTACGATACTTGGTGTTTTGATCATTAAGGCAATGTTACCTAAAGTATTGAAAAAAAAAAAACTTAAGGTTCTGCCAGACACAATTCTACAGCTTTACTCTGACTCATCACTGGATGAACACAGAACCTCCTATAACTATGATTTTTTTTTCTTTTTATATTTTTAATTAATGTAATATATAGCATAAATATAGCCTGGACATGTCAGGTTGTAATCAAAGCTGTAATTGAATCAACCCAAAGGTGTATGACTTCATGAATGACTCTACTCCATGTTGTATTTTTAGGCGCCTCCAGTGGTCAGAGGGGTTTCTTGGGCTGTATGCGTGCTCTGAAGATAAACGGTGTGACTTTTGACTTGGAGGAAAAGGCAAAGTTGACACCAGGGGTAAATCCGGGTTGCCAGGGCCACTGCAACAGTTACGGTATCCACTGCAGGAATGGAGGAAAGTGTATTGAGCAATACAATGGATACACCTGTGATTGTTCCCTCACTGCGTACGATGGACCCTTCTGTACAGACGGTAGATTTTTGAAGATTGGATTACATTAAAATATGCTACATTGTGCTAGATTTTAGACGTTCTGTGACTCACACTGTGTACGTGTGTGTATCTAATAGATGTTGGAGGTTACTTTGAGACAGGAACTTCAGTACGTTATGACTTCTTGCCGGAGGCGGGACCTATCACAATGCAGGAGGTGAAGAGCCTGTCAGGTGCGGAGGTTCCCAGTGAAGCTAATCTGACTCGGGAGGAGCTGGTGTTCAGCTTCAGTACCTCAAGCACTCCGAGCATCCTGGTCTACATCAGCTCCCGAACTCAGGACTATCTGGCTGTGGTGCTCAGACACAATGGTAGGCCCTCAACACTGTCACTGATTTTTTTTATGTGTATATGACACTGTCCTTTGTACACACATCCCCTGTGCCTGTGTTTATGTGTCCAGGCACCCTCCAGATACGCTACAGCCTTGGGGGACTAACAGAACCCTATACCATAGATGTTGACCACCGTAACATGGCCAATGGACAACCACATTCGGTCAACATAACGAGAAACCTGAGAGAGATACGACTTCAGGTGAGCACATTTCTTTACTACAGTAATAAATGAAAACATTGCAGCAAACACTATTTGCTTTTCCATTGAGCCTCAAATATTGCAAATATAACTTGCACATGAAAATGACAATTTCACCTAAACTCTCATTTTTCGATTAAAAGTTTTTGCACTGGCAAGAGGTGATTTTTCAGGCATTGCAAAATTGATACATTACACAAAACAGCAATGGAAAGACCTTTTTTTGCAAATAGAGTCATGTGGATTCAAGAAAACAGGTGTGGACGGACGTTACAACCAGCGAAGAAGAAGAGTTTTTAAAGAAACATGGTGTGATATGTGAGAACGCACCAGGAAACTGGATAATTTAGTTATTTAGTACAGAATAGAGGAGCAATATATAATAATAATAATAATGAATATATCTGTAAATCAACACCATATTTACATTCGTTGCCATGTTTATGGAATTACTTCTCTTGTCATCTTGTGGTAATAAATAGACAAATCGTTGCATTTGTGATTTCATGGAAAAACACACTTTACACACTTCTGTTGTTTCGACATTTAGTAAATATCGGTAAAGTTTTACACATAAGCTCAATGGAAAAACAACTACTGTCTGTACTGGGAATAAGTACAATCAGCAGGTGGATCAGGCCATGTTCAGCTGTGATGCAGGCGCTCTGTTGTCTTCAAAAGACAAAACTTGTCAATCTATGGCCGTACTCTCATCTATGGTCATGAACTAATGTCCAAAAGAACAACACTACCCCTACGAGCAGCAGAAATGTGTTTCCTCTGCAGGGTAGTTTGGCTTTTCCTTAGAGATAGACGGTTCAGAGTAGACCCACTGCCCTTCATATAAGAGGAGCTGACATGGTTCAGGCAGCTGGTCAGCGTGTCTCCTGGACAGTCACTGCTGAAGTGCTTCAGACGTGTCCAAATGAGGGTGGACCTCATCATACAGCCCGCACACACAGGAGGGATGAGATCTTTCAACTGGCCAAGGATTGCCACTATGCTTCTGCACCCTACATATGTACTGCAGTGGTAACACACAGTTAGGAATAGACAGTAATATTGTAAATTAATCTTTGAAATATTACTGCAGTTCCTTGTGGGACAGTTAAAGGACAGCTCAGGTGTTAGTACTGCTGCCAGCTGCTTTTCTTTCTTATCAATGGACCTGCAGCAGCAAAAATCTAATGGCAACAAATTATGAATTTTGGGTTCACTCAGATATTCTTCACCTCTTGACTCATGTTCTAAAAGGATGCACCATTGTTTTCTGTAAATTAATGCATTTTCAGAGATTTGCAAACAGTAAATATTTTTTTAAATTCAAACTGCTGAACTGAAAAAATGTAAAGGTTCACAGAGTTCGTGAGTCATTAGAAGATAATGAATAACCCCTGTCATCTGTCCCCAGCTGGACCATTACCCAGTGTCCACATATACCCTACCTGAAGCTTCGGACACTCAGTTCAACTTGGTCAAACGGATCTTTCTTGGAAAGGTCTTTGGTAAGTGTTGATATACAGTATACACACATGCACACTGAATATCTCATATATAGGGCATTTATTGCCCTCTACAAATAGGATGGAATTTATTGATTTTATTCAGTTTCTTGAGTTATATATTGTTATAGTTATTATACAGTTTGCATATTTAAGTGTATTTTGAGTATTTTATGAATATATTTTGGCAACTAAGTATACCTACAAAGCAGATTTGTCTTGACGGTATCCCACAGTGAATAGCTGGAATCAAAGGTATAACTGAGAGCATTGAGTGAGATGTATTTCAGTACTTGCCAGGTAGTCCTACAGTTTCACTGACTTTTCTCCCTTGCTCTGATTTTATTTTTATTTTTTTCATAGACAGATAAAGTCCCACCCCTTCCTGTGTTCCCCCTGGGACCTAACTAAATCAGAGAACTGTGGTCAGTGGTGAGAGACAAAAAAACGTTCCCATCTGAAGTGTACCACCACGTACACAGACAACGTTAGTCTAGTTATGGAAGGTCCACACAGGGACAGTTAAAGTAAAGTAAGTTTAATAAAGCCAACTCAAAGTAAACTTACTCAGGTGAAGGAAGTCAGTGGTCAGTAGTGAAGTGTGAGGTGTATGTATACATGTGTGGACACAGAAACCAATAGTAGCCAGCAAACATAACCACAGTCAAACAGCCCTGTTGTCATCAGCCCTGAGGGAAGAGAGAACCACCTTTGTTTCCTTGGCTCTAATATAGGTCTGGTCAGGTGTGTACAACGAGGTGGGTGGAGCCAGCCAGACCTAAAATGGAAGAACCCAAAGACAGAGCACATGGCCGACGGCCATCACAGTCTATCATTTAGAAAATTAAGAAAGCCATCATATGTGTAAATTATGACATTATTCAAAGGGTTCCAAAAAGGACTTTTCTTGTCAATGACTGCAATACATATTTGTTGGAAATGGGATCCCTTGGCACACACTGTTAAGGCACAGGACTTTGCCTTTCTTTGCACTTTGCATGCAACAATAATCCTGTTTTCCGAGGAAGACTTTGGGAATGTTGTCAAGTTGTAGCAGGAAACTTGTGAATGCGAGTTAAATGTTATGTCATACAGAGTCATTCTTTGTGCACTATTATGTTTTCAGTGTAGTCATGTTGGATTAGCACATCTGTGGGTTGATGATATTGTTCTGTGTTAAAGCAGACATATTTTGGGCTGTTCCAGACATTGGATGGCAGCAGTGTTTGGGATCATGGCTAAAAATGGTCCTTAACCTAAGAGTTCTGTCCACCCTAAAGGGTTTGGCTTCAGTCCACATTTGTGAGTGCAGTGTTGTTTTCTGATTAATGAAGTTACTTTCTAAACTATGATCTGCAGTGACCCGGACTGTGGTAAGTAGGTAATTATCAGAAACGTTGAATTTGCATATGTCTGCATTGCACTGATTTTGTATGAACTCATGCAGTGCACAAACTGCAAACAGTAGCATTTAGTTTCAAAGTGGTTGTTAAGAATATGTTCATTCTGTGAAATATTACCACAGTTCCTCTTGTCTCCAGTGGCAATGTGACGAAAAAGTTGACTTTGCATTTTGTATGAAAAAATCTTAATTGAAACTGTGCAACAATCCAAAATATAAAATATGATTATGAGGAACACAACTTTTTTCTGATTACTCACCTTCATCTATCCAAATTTCTAGAAACCAAATGATCACTGATATTAGCACACAGGATACTGCAGCTAATTAATAAAGTGTGTGATCTGCTGTTTTTCTAACAGAAACAGGACAGATCGATCCCATCTTGATTGAGCGATACAACACTCCGGGGTTTGTGGGCTGTCTTTCAAGAGTTCAGTTCAACAACGTGGCGCCTTTGAAGGCGGCACTGCGGTCAAGTTTAACAGCACCTATCAGAACCCAAGGGATCCTGGTGCCTTCTAATTGTGGGGCCTCACCCCTGACTATCTCCCCAATGGCTTCAGCCAGTGACCCGTGGCACTTGGAAGCTGGTGAGGACCTGGTGTGGATGCACATTTACATCAGTGCGAGAAGACGGACATTCTGTAACGTTCACTTTTCTTTTGCTCTTTAAAACTCTAGAATTACTCTGGATGCTTCCACTGGGTTTGTAAAGATCCACATTGTAAGAAATGTGGATGATCAAAAATTCTTATAATGAATCCACCATTTTATGAAAAAAAGTAATGTTGCAATTAGTGTGGAGGATATTTCAATAAATGCTATCATGAGTCTACTTGCTCAAACTCACAAAAAAATCAAGAATATATAAAATGTGCACCTGCTTTTTCTGCACATATCTAACCAGATCAAACCACACCCCAGTCAACGTTATAACCATAAATGGAAATGAGACAGAAACAGAGATAACTTCTGATCATTTCTGAATGAATGTCACATTGAACACCAGACAAAATCTTCACTATATTCAGACTGAAATAAGGTTCTAATTTGTGCTCCACATCTCCACAGCCGGAGTTGTTTTCCCCTTCAGTGACGACAAGACCACCGGTGATGGAGTGGATCGTAATTCTGCCATAATTGGAGGTAAATCTTCACTAAATAACACAAGACTTCCAACTTTGCAATTGTCATAGTGAACTAACAAAAACAAAGCAAATCCTAAAGGTGAAGTTTGCAGTGTTGAAAAACACGATATAGAACAGTGTCATAATAATAATAATAATAATAATAATCCTTTGAAATCATCTCTTCTGACCTGTCGAGTGTTTGGAGTGTGTTAAACCACATGATTTACTGTTTTCACTATGTTTGTGGATGTCACCCCCCAGGCATGGAGGTCGTATCTGCAGCCAGTCAGTAACATCACAGGGAAAATGTGGTTAATATTGTTTACACTTGACCATCCTAGATATGTGTTCTCTGAAGATGTGTGAGCAGAACAATATACAAATACCACTGACAGACTCCTGTTGTGTGGCTCCTCCCACTTTTCTACTAAGTCTACAGGTCTGAGACAAAACTCTTGGTAAAGTACACGGTCCTTCCATCCTGTTACCTGCAACAGGCTGACAGGAGGCTAATGCTAAATGTTATGCTCTGTACTTTGGATTTAAAAACAGCCGTCATAACACACAATATGGGAGTTGGTCACAGACCTCATTTGTATTTGTTCATCTTCAGTTGACACATGGACGAAGTAAAGCTGTACCCAGAATCTGTACAGGAACAAACCTTTTTGTGTTTTCCTTGTGGACGAACAATCAGATTAATTGAGAACAAAAACAATGACACACAAGCTGTTGTGTGTAGAACTGAAAACCTGTTTTACATCAGGTATTGAAAAAGTAACATTCTAATGTTAACAACAGAGGCCAGACATTACAGCATTACATACATACACACACACACACACATATATAAAACTTCATGGTCTATATGAAAATGATCTACTTTGTTCTACAGGTATCATTTCCATGGTCGTTCTCACCGTGTTGTGCATCATGGTTTTTTTGATCCGCCACATGTTCCGCCACAAGGGCTCCTACCACACTAATGAAGCAAAAGGAGCCGAATCAGCGGACTGTGCCGATGCAGCAATCATCGTCAGTGACCCAGCTTTCACTGAAACCATCGATGAAAGCAAGAAGGAGTGGTTCATCTGAACCCCCACAAAGCAACATGGACACCTGATGTTAGGATGTATGTAGTTTTCTAAGATAGCCAATAGTAGTGAGGGGATGACCTGTGGAAGCCTAAAGGATGTGCTGAGTATATTTAAAGGTTTACCTAAAGCATAATGAACAATGGACTCTACGGCAGAACGGCACTGGTTTTAAAGCACAGGGCTTTGTTTGCCCTGCAGAACCTATGTGGACAATTTCCAGGTTTATTTTACGTTTACCATGTGGTGAGTCAGGATGAGAGCCTTCAGATCATTCAGAGGACGGTGCCATACAGTCACAGGTGTTGTGACTACTTTTCAGAGTGAGTATGAATGTTCTATAATTATTTTTTAAACAAATTAGTTGTTTTATATCATTTTGAATTTGGTTTGAGTTTAACTTGTCATTCACTCATCATTTTTTGCTTTTTCTACGTTATGAAGATGGATGTCTTCATCATAGTACACGTTACTCTAGATGACAATGATAATGTATGATTCTGCTGATAGGTTCAATAATTTTGCACCCCTTACAATGTAGCAATTTACATCAAACAGGTATTTATTTATTTATTTAATTTAATTTATTTATTTCCTTTGCTGTCTAAATTTATTTTTCTATTTTTAATTTATTTATAGTTATTACAGTTATAATTAGCCCTGAACCTGACAACCTTTTCCTCCTTTTGCGTGCTCATTGGTTTACTTGTTTGTAAAGAAGACTTGGCAATGACATCGTCATCGTTTAGCTTGAGATTTGGGGAAGAGACACATCATGCATCATCCAGACAACATTGTCTCTTGATGAAAACTGAACATTGATTTGCTTTTGATTATTAATATTGACCTTTATTAGCAGTGTCAAAACAAGGGATGCACGGATTTCAACATTCTACCACTATAATCGATAATATTTTCAATGACAATTTGGCTTTATTATCTAATTTATAATGATGTTTTTGTTTTTTTGTGATTTCCTTTGAGCCAGAAAAATCTTAATTTTACACATTGAGGGTAAAATGATGTAACACACACCCAGTGGTGAAATTCTATATTTAATGTCACCAATATTTCCAATATTAGAAAAGATCTGCTAGCGACTGGATAGCTTAGTGGTTTACACTGCTGACTTTGGTGTGGAAGGTTGTCAGTTCAAACCCCAGGTGGGCCCTTGGGCAAGGCCCTTTACGCTGTACATGCCTGTACCTTGTATGTCTCTTTGGATAAAAGTGTCAGCCTAATGTAATGTAATGTAATCCGCTGAAGCCTATGTCGGGCTAATACAGTTACAAAAGCACACCTTCTTTGAAATGTATGAGGATTTAATAATCTGCTCCTTACCTGGTTCTGAAATTATTTAATATAACATCTAGTGTTCAACATACAACACATATGACCTTATCATTATTTAATAAAACTGAAGCCAAAATGGGGACGCACTATGTGAAAAATATATACACATGAACATGGTTCAATAACATGTCAAAGCACCTTTAGTGTATTATGGGTATGGTTTTGTCTGTCCAAAGAACATTATTCCACCAGTTTATGGTTTGTTCTGATGCAGCTTTGCAAACCTGAACTGTGATGCCTGTTTTTAATAGAGAGAAGAGGCTTGTTTTTGGCAGCCCTTCCATACGAGACGGGACGTGCTAGACTTTCTAATTGTACTGTAATGAACTTAAATATTTAACATTGTTAGAGCCATAATGCAAATAAGTTGAATTTAATTTGTAAAGTACAATACTTAATCTAAATGTTTGAAAGAATAGCTGTTATCCTAATTGCAATGTTAATTTTAAGTTAATATTCTTTGATTATTAACATCCGTATTGGTTTATTCTGTTAAAAAACAGTAAGCTGCATCAACCAGTAGGGGGGTCAGAGCGCAACAGTCTTTGACCGTGACTACATTAAAATCTGTTCATAACTGAGTTATCTTGCTAACTAACAAACCCTGGTGAAACAGAACCTCCTTGGTGGAGGAAATCAGTGGCATTTGCTTAATTCTTATAGTAACAATAAGGACATACCTATTTTTCCACATACGTCTCTATTTCAGCTTCATATTTATTACATAAATAAAAATTGATCTGGTTTGTGTTATTAGCTGAGAACAGATTTAAATGATTTTAGTATCTGGTAAGGAGCAAGTGCTTTTTTATTATGTCCTAATATGCAAAACCATGGAGTTCAAAGGAGGAGAGGGTTCTTTCCTTTTCTTATGACTGTATGTGGGTGCGTCCCAAGCCACAACACAATCATGTCAAGACAATTTGACTTTGGATTTCTTTTGTTATAGGTTAAAGAAGGCTGTAATAGTTTCACTGCTCTCAGTCATTGCACCAAGATAATGTGTCTTAAATGCATCGCTGTGTTGAATGAGAAATGGTGCAAGTATAAATGAATACACTCATCCCTTTATTGGCTTGACAGTAAAATGGATGTAAAAATTGTGGGACTTTTTTAAAATTGTTTTTTAGATTATCTCAAAAACTAATAACCTGTATAGTTTGTATTCTGAAGGGGAAGATTCACCAATGTCAACAATATTATGAAAAATGATATAAAAGCCCATTTCTTCTGTTGAGCTTCAGACTTGGTGGGTTAGAGTTCAGTGTCTTTTGTGGGAGATGGGGACATGTTAAGGAGTTAACTTCTTTCTTAAAACAGCACTAAAAAGACTTAATTTTTTAAAATTCTATTGTCAAATCAAAGTGACACAGAAGTAGGATGATGTTTCTGGAAAGGAATGTCTTTCATCCACATTGTAAACTACAACTTACATGCAGACATTTGATTGTATTGCGTTTGTATTTCTTTAAACTGCAGTGAAGGCATGCTGTTTGATACTGACTGAACATACATTTCAATGCTATAAAACAATAACGTCATATTGTTTATTCATGCCATAGCCATCTACTAAACATTTGATAACTGTTCTTTCTTTTTTAGCTTGTTATTCTTTACGCTCTTGTCATTGTCTCAAAAAAAAAAAAAAAAAAAAAAAATAGGATGCTTTCTGTTCGATTAATAAAATATGAATATAACCCTGACTTTGACTCTGTTTTTGACCAACACTGCTCAAACCTTCAATTCCACCCCCCTCCCTGTTGTTGACCATGATTTGTGCTAAAATAAAAATACTGACAGTTTAAGGCATCTGTTAGCACAGTGAATTTTGGGTGTCATTCTCGTCGCTTTCTTAAAGGTTAGTCTCATGAATCTTACGCCACAGGAAACAGTGACACAGGGACTGAAGCTACTTTTACATTTACAGAAAAATGTCTTTCATGGTGCTGACTGAAATACTATGACATTTCAGTCAGTTAAGAACCTTCAGAAGCAGGAAGGGCACTTTGAATGAAACCCAGTTGGTAGAACAGATGGTCCAATGGCTGAAGGGTTGACGGTTCAAATCCTGGCTCCTACTGTCCACATGTCAAAGTGTCCCTGAGCAAGACACAGAACCTGAATGTGTCCCAGTAGGTCTGACATGGTCCATTAGAATAGTATCCTCCTACTGGTGTGTGTGGGAATGTGAGGCTTTAAAGCACTTAGTCACAAGACAAAGAGAGCTTGAAAGTTTAATCATCAGGAAGCATAAACACGATAAAGGAAAACAAAGCATTTTCCAGGTGATTAATGATGGGACATTCTTTTTTCAGTGATGCCAGTGTCGCTACATCTCTGCCCACCAGGCATGACGGCTCAAGTGTCCTCATCTTACACATGTATGACTTAAATGAATCTTCTATATAATAAAAGCTCTAGAAAACTCGGTGTCCCTTTAACCACTCCCCTCTGTGGTGGGGGGGGGTTTAATGAAGGCGGTGTCCAAACTGACTGGATGGACCCCCACACCCTAACCTAGACGGACCCCCTCATGTACCCCCACTGAAATGTGTCATAACAGACTGGAACCATGTCCATAAATGGACGTCCATCAGTCCTGTTCATCTACAGTCTGTCCGTCCATGGGAGTGGATCTGTCCTTCACTGTGGTTCTCCTCAGGTTCCTCCTTTCCTTCTGGGTTTTTGGAGTTTTTCCTGCCGAGAAGGAGGGTCTAAGAACGGGGACGAACAGGACATTCATTAATTTCATTCATCTACTGTATGTTTGACCCTGTTTTTGTTTAACTGTTGTTTAACCTGTAAAACCCTGTGAGGAAACCTTGTTGTGATATAGAGCTGTACAAATAAAATTGAGTTGAATTGAATTGAATACATCCTATCTCAAAAATTCTTGCAGGTGAGGCTTGTGGAGAGTCTTGTGGACATATCAATGTAAAAAATGTGGAGAAAAACAGTCCACCTTTAAAAACTGAGTTTACAAAGTACTTCACAGACTTAGTAAAAAGGACACAACAGCAGGGAGCGAGATATAAACAGAGACACTAAAAACAGAAACAACAACACATCATATAATAACACATGGATAAAACACATAAATTAAATATCAAGCATTTAGAGGTAACATCATGACATAAAAGCAAGTCTAAAAAAATATGTTTTAAGAAGTGATTTAAAAGACGTCACTGATTCAGCAAGCCTTAACATGGGTGTGACTGAGAAAAAACAACAACACTGTAAGCTTAGAGGCCTGTACATCATAAACAAAATGTTTTAAGATAAACGTGAATAATCGCTAAAAGACAAGAGATTTTTTTTTTCCAAGATTTTGATTATAATTTGTTGTGGAATGCCAGAAATGTGAGAGTTATGAAGAGTTGTTTCTAGATTTTTTTTTTTTAGCATAAAACCCAACCTTCTCCGCTCTAAAGCTCCTTTTACGCAGCGCTTCTGTTCCAGGAATATTTCACCTTTATTTTGGAACAATGTCTGTGTAAACAGGTGGATGTTTTGGTCCCACCTCTGTAACACCTCTGGAGGTAGTAATGGAGCTGTGATAAAGCTATGAGCTTTATCCTGGAACACTATGTAAAAGGAACACCACTTGTTCAGCATCCGAGGTGTGACGTTCTGATGATGTACCTTCAAACCCTGCGGATCTGAAAGTAGCCACGGCCTGTGTGCAGTAAACAAACACATCAACACCACCAGAAGGATGTTGAACTGGGGAGACGCTGAGATCCACAAGCTGAAGACTCTATCCACGTTAATATTTGTGACAGGAGTATTTTCAAAGCACTGGTTCTATATCACACTATATGTGCTGCTCTGCGGCACCGTTGGATCAGAACAAACCCATTTGGACGTTCAGAGGCTCCATAATGAACATGGAAACACCGTCATCTTCTACAACACAGGGTCACCATTAAAACGCATGGAATTGGATCAATGACAGTGGATGGACACACATGTTTTATGTTTAATCAGTGATAAATTTTGCAGAAAAAAAAAGAATATTTTTCTTTAGTTTTCTCTGTTTTGATTATAATAACCCTGAACTTTAATGTGAGCTTTAATGAACATCTACATGAATCTACATCTACATTAAATAGATGAAAATAACTGATCTTTACATAGCAATGCAAAACCCTAATAGTAATATAAGAGAAAATCATGATAAATCACTCAGAAAGAGGAAAACCTCCCCCAGAGCCTGGCCCTGCACCAGACCTGCGTGTGCCCTGATCTGAATCCTGGTGACAACATATTTATGAACTTAACTGTGTACTTTGACTCCACTACATTTTCAATGTTCCATTTCATTATTCATTACAAAAAGAACGACAGAAACCACCCA
>JAPSES010038581.1:0-12407 GCA_029822895.1 Maxillicosta whitleyi
CAGTACAAGGGCAAAAGAAAAGAGATAGTGCACTCCTTGGTTAAAAGCAGTGTAAAACCAGGCATAATAAATAAATAAATAAATAGGAAATCACATTCAATAGGCTCAAATAAATTATAAATATCAATTACTGGTAAGTACTAAACAATTTACATTCAGAATGAACAATATCTGGAGATGATCTGACCATCCCAACTTCACCCTTATAAAAGTTGTTCAGATCCATACTCTTGCACATTTTACTGTTTCCTCAATAATCACAAACCTCAAGGTTAAATGTTGACTAATATATTCCACCCACTGACCAGTCCTATTGTATTGATATAAGCTCAATCTAAATTATGCATACAGTAGTCATACAGTGGGGAAAAAAGCCTTCTAAAAACAAGTTAAAAAAATAATTTTTAAGATATTTTTGCTTAAATTAACCAAAAAAAAAGAATAAATCTGCCAATGAAACAAGTAAAAATTATCTAAGATTTCTTAAAATAAGGTTTTACAAGATCTATTGTCCAAAAATAACTTCTAATATCACATGGAAAAGTTACTCTTTAGGTAATTATGTCTTATTTTAAGTGTGACGAGATATTTCGACTAGAAATGACAAAAATACACTTGGTAAGATTTAGAGTTTTTCCAAGTGTAATGTTTTAAATCAACAGAAAATTCAGCCTATGAAATCTAGTAGTTTTAGCTTCAAGACAAATTATTTTTTAAGTGGCTAACAAATTAACTAATCATTACATTTCAGTACTCATATAGTTAAAAGATGACTTACTCAATTAATCAAAAAGAACATACTTTGTGTTTCTATTGTTCAATAATCTCTCAACTAGGTGACAAATTGTCTCAGAAAGCACTTGTTCTGCACCAGTTCTGGCCACAGTTCATTTCACTTTATGTAAATGCCTTAATCCAACTGACACACATACCAATAAATCTCTATCGCTTCAGTCCAGACACGCATGGAGAAACGTATTCTCCCTCCCTCTCACACACAGCCGGTTTATGTACATATAGGGACCCACAGAGCGTCGGAGAGCATTGACTCATAAACCATGCCACCGGTCCACCACATCAGTCAAACAACTCATCTTTTCATTTAGAAAACAGCTGGAGTCTGGGAGAGGAAGGGAAGATGAGACGAAGGCTGGGAGGAGGAGGAGAAAGTAAAAATAGTGTTTGATAAGAGGGGGAAGTGAATATTAAAGGGTGGGAATTGGGAAAAGAGGTGTGAACCGGAGGAGCAAGGGGGAGGGATGTAGATAAAACACACACACACACACACACATACACAGAGGTTATCGAGAAGCTATACTGGTTTGTACAACATTGATTTTTGACACAAAGATTGATGTTAAGGCATCGAACGGTTTGCGCTTTAGCTCCCTTGTGCTTTTTTCCCTTTCACCTACCACTCCTATTATATGTGATCATCATAAAGAAGCAGAAGGCTGTGTGACCCTTGCATTTATCAGCATTACTTGATTATATGTTGCCAATGCAACAAATGAGTTTAATCTCCTACCTTTACCCGTGAACAGCCATTCCGGATAATAGCAGTAGCAGTATAGTCCTTGAATGTCAATGTGCATGCATTAATGCAAAGAGGATTGCTGTGCTTACATATATACATATATTTTTTTTCTAGTTATTGGCATGTTTATGGAAGAAATATGCTAATTCTTGAAGTTGCAGATTTTCCTTGCAGAATAATTTAGTCATCAGTGCAACATTTTTATACCGTAAATAAAAGGGCATCAGATTAAATATGAGCTATAATTATCAAACCAGTTTTAGAGGCACCCATCTGTATAAAGGAGTGAGCAGAGGAAAGCCAAACAGGACAGAGCTCCTTTCCTCTTGTTCTTATCTTCCCTCTGGTCTCCTCTCTTTCGTCTCATCCTCTCCCCTCTCTTCAACTCCATCTCTCCCTGTCTCCCTCTTATGTCGCTGCATCAGACATCATGAAAGATTCACAGCTCTGCTTTTAACAGATCTTGCCAACCAACCTCTCCTCCACACCTCCCCACCCCCCTTCATACACACACATTCACAACATTATGCTCAAAGATCTGAAGCCTGGCTAGAAAAACAATAGATGGAACCAGGAATAAGACAGACAACAGGGGAAAGGATGGATGTCAAAGGTACAGAAGTGTGTGTGTTTGTGTGTGTTCAGCGTTCCAGTTGGTGGCATTTGCTGTGATCGCCTGAGTGGGCATGTGATGTGTGGCAGATGATGGACAGTATCAATTTCCTCTCTCCCTTGTATGTAAACGTTCCTATGCACAAGGATATATGGCGATTAAACAGTAAAACATTTCTGCTGTTATTTAGGACTGAGCCAGATGGTCCAAATCTTCTTCTTTTGGGGTGTATGTATTTTATTATTTATTATAAAAGTAAGTTCTTCCTCACACAGAAACTATTAAAAGTCAATTTAACGTCGGATCTCCTTAATGGTCAGGTGTGTAATCGACATAAAGACAGACTGGGGAAAAAAATAAAGAAGGTCCATAAATATTTGAACAGTGACACTAATTTTGTCATTTTGTCTTCACGGTGGATATGAAATAACACAATCAAGATGTGATTGAAGAGTGACTTCAATGAGTTTAACACAAAAATTGCTTTAACCATTTAGGGAATTACAACCATTTTACACAAAGGCCCTCAGTCAGCTAATTCCAACCTATTAGAGCACAGGCGTCAAAAATGGCCTGCCTGAGGATCCAATTTGGCCTGTGGGATGAATCTGTGAAATGCAAAAATTACACTTTAGTTATTAGCAATCAAGGACGTGAAAATCATTTTAATTCAGGTTCCACGTACAGACCAATCTAACCTTAAGTAGATCAGACCAGTAAAATACTATCATAATAACCTATAAATAATGACAATTACACATTTTTCTCTTTGTTTTAGTATAAAAAAAAAAGTTAAATTACATGAAAATGTTTCCATTTAGAAACTATTCTTTTACAAAAATGTGAATAATCTGAACAATACATGAACAACATGAAATGTCCTAAGAGAATTAAGTGCAATTTCACCAATATTCTGCTTGTGACTAAATGTTTTGTGTATTTGTAGATCCGCTGTGATCTGTAAGTTATCAATTACATGTTTAAATCATAACCCAAGGCACAATATTTCTTAAAATTGTATTTATATTTCTTATGATATTTCAGGTTATTCTGATTTTTAATGAAACTTTGTAGATGTAAACATAATTATAATTTAATTTTACTTTTTTCATTGCTTTTATGTTACTGGTCCGGCCCACTTTAGCTCATATTGGGCTGATTCTGCCCCCTGAACTAAAATGAGTTTGACACCCTTGCATTAGAGCAAACATATCTGATATAGAAGATGAAACTGAGGGCAGAAAAACTCACACACAAAAAAGTAACAACTAAAGACGACTGTATTAAAAGCCTGGAAAAGCATCTCCACCATATCTGGTGATGTCCATGTGTTCACTGGTGGTTTTTATCTAAGTATTAAACTAAATCCTCCTATTGACAACAATTAGGGTTTGTCCTAATACGTTTGAGCCCCTGAAAATGGAGCTACTGAGCCCAAAATGGTTGTAATTCCTAGATTTTTACACCATATTTCTGTAGTTGTACACTTGTACACAAAATAACACACCACTGTCCAAATACTTATGGACCTGACTGTACATTAATGATCTTAGATGGTGGTCAATTTTAATTCAGCATTTTTTTCATAGGGATCATATAGACTGTGACATTAAAAAAAAAATAGCAGTGCTTTCTAAGTTTTCCTAATCAGCTAACACTGGTTTCAATTGGCCTGTGTATCAGTATAATTACAGGGAAAGTGACTCCTGCCAATGGGTTTGTCGCATTAATGTCATTAACACAAGTCACAAGATTAGGGAGTTTATTTTAGTCTGCTTATAGTGATATTTTAGCATCTGCCAGCATTAAAGTGTTCAGTTTCAGTCCAATCCAACGTGCAGAGTTTGAGTAATGTGTTTGCCTATGTTGAAAACATAACGATGAAGAATTACCATAAATCTGTCAGCTACAGGTCCCACCTCTGAACTGAGACGTGCACAGTGTGATTTAGATGCAGATGCCTTCGAGTTATGCGAGTGTGAAAATGTTATTGATTCATGATTAAACTCCAACGCAGCGAAATAGGCTGCTGCAATCGAGGTAATTAATGGAAAAACTGAGGCTGTAAGTACAAAAAAATAAATGTGTCTGTTTGCTTCTTCAAAAGATTGTAAAAAATTTCAGGCTAAAATGATGCAAAATAAAGAAATTTGAGTAAAATACATCAACACAAAAAAACATTACAGCCATCCAGAAACCATAGAAAACTAGTATAAAACTTATGGTTCGTTTGCAACTGTTCTGTACTTTATAAGATGTGAGAATATGGAAATGATTGTCATTTTACCTCAAATATCATCATATGATCTTTTGACCACATTCATATTGGCCAAGTCCAGATCATTTTGTGTGCACTTTATGTTTGCGTTGTTAAAAAATGTCAAGCTTCTTTCATTTATATGCGGAGAATAATTGATTACCATTACAAATAAGTCAATTTCCAAGCAAAATATAGGCTAGCTGTTGTGTTGTTATCTCTGATGGGAAGCTTTTGGTTTTGGATCGCAAGATATCCTGAAATCTGAGTTGCAGGAAAAAGACTACATGTACATTAATGTGTTATATATTTGCACTAAAATGTCAAGTACGTGCATGAAAAACCACAAATATAATTGACGGAGTGCATTGCATTAGTTTAGGGAAAGCACCGAGGCTGTTTACAGGAGGTGATTGGCATAACCCACTCTATTCATGCCTGTAAATAAGCAGCTCCTTCACCAACATCCATTCATATTCATGCAGGTGTCAAATCCATGTTTTCCAGATTATACAACTGATTAGCTGCAGCTCCCTGCATCACCCAAAGCTCATCCTTATTCCCTGTGTATTCTGCATTGTTTATTTATCTCAGATTTAATGGCCATGTGTTTTTAAAGGGAAGTTATTTCTATTCCCAGAAAACTTTCCTGTTAGATCTCACTGCATGAGGAGCTTTAAACACACACTGAAGTCAAAGCGATGAAAGAAGTCGGTTTGAGATACTATACACTGCACAAAACTGGGAAGTTTGAAGTGAAACTGAGATTTCTGTATCTATTTTTTTTTTTTTTAATCTAGTTTGAGACAGCACAATCCAATTTTTCCTTCACCTGATTCTGAATTAGTACAATTATTACCCTTAACTTTCTCAGATGATTTCACAATCTAACAAACGGGTAAGACATGACTACAAAAACAAAAGCAAAAGCAGCTTGGATTTCACTCCGCACAAATGGGTCGCTGATTTGCAGGTGTAAACAAAATGAATCCTCCAAATGTGGACAAACAAGATTCATGCGATAATAATAAGATAATGTGATAAGGCCATTTAATCACAATATGTTTTCACAGAAAGTCAATGAAAGACAATTACAGCACTGGCCTGGGTGCTTCTTATCCGCCCAACAGAGAAATGGGAGTTGTATACATGTAAATGAATGGAGAGTCCCTTGTTGACTCAGCCTTGTTAAAGTTATTGACTTGTAACTAAAGCTATAATGTATCCTAATCTGTAGGTAATCTGACCTAAAACCAGGTGTATCGTGTTAAAACTCACGTTATTTGAAACACATATGCTCCGCTCCTCCTCTGTATTGTTTGAAAAATGCAACAACCAAAAGTGATAAACAACCAATATGTAGGCTGCAGAAGACACACAAACACACACAGGTAACAAACTCGACACCTCCCGGTGAAGAATATGAAGCGTGCAGGTTATATATATTGTGTGTGTGTGTGTGTACATTTTTCTGCATGTCATATGATCACATGGGTGTGTGCTGCTCTACACAGACAATACATGTATGAATGAAACTAAGTGTGTTCCCTGGAGAAGGTGTTAGCTTTCACTGACTTTTAAACACATACACACACACTATAGGACAAGCTAGTCTTTGACTATTGACCAGGTGAAAGACACAATGTGTGTGCGTTAAAATCGCTTCCAGGCACAAAGACACAGAGGCAGACAGCAGGAAAGTCGACTTCCATTCACATGGTGTTAAACCTATAGGACAAAAGGTGTGAGCTGGGAGAAGAATGGGGCTTTTTTAAAGTATGGAGGAATTTAGAGCATCTGCTTGTCATATTACAAAGAATACTTATCTTACAAATACAAGTCTCACAACCTGCTTTCACCAGAAATAACATGCATTATGTATATCTTCCAGATCTGATAAACACCTGTTAGGTTTCAGATGCCTGAATTACCGCACATGTATTTTAATTTTCTTATTTAATGTACATTTGTAAGATGTCTTCTATGAAACAAAAAAAATACAGAGAAAAGCAAAAATGTATTAAGTTGCATTTATTCCTCTTTGTATATTGGTGGCTGCACGGAATCTGGTTTGCAACTTCATTTGAGTTCAAACATTTCTGCCCATTTCCTCTTAATTTGGCGTATTACTCTGTGTTCTTTTGAGCAACATTGTAGTAACTCAGATATGTGAGGGAGTAAGTGTTGTGTGATACCAGAATGACCTCGAAATAGCAAACTCAAAGCAGTGATTGTGTATGAAGGTCCTTTTATATTCACTTGTCTAGCACCAACTCAAAGGTTTTCACGCATCAGAGACATTCAGGTATGAAAATCTGGCATTTATCTATAAAAACGCTACAAAACTGTTTGTACAAAGTGCACGCAAGTGGTTTAGTCCTATTCTCTAACAAAGGTTTCATCCAAACTATGAGAATGAAAAGATTTTTTTTCTATTGAATGCCAAGTATTTTATTAAAATGCAGCGCAGTCTTGCAGTGTACAATATTTTATCATTTAAAGAAATGTCAGTAAAGTGAATGAACTTTCTCCACAACTGTTTTGCACACAATGCTAATCATGAACCACTCATGACTGGCAACAGCTGGGCCTTGTCTCAAACCATTAGGAAAGTGTTTGTTCCTAAAAATGTGGGCTTGCTTGCACAGGAAGGCCACAGGGCTGAAACATCTGTGCATGTGTTTACTACAGTGGGTGATAATAGGAATCAAGCGTATGCGATTCAATTTGTATGTGACTTTTTAGGCTTCTGCGGAGGACGTCTACCTGTGTTTATGGACTGAAATAGTTTCCCTGCTGTAAAAAAAAAAGAAAAAAAAGGAAGGAATTGAGTTTGTAATACATGATCACATCCATCCATCATCTGGCCCAGACTTCCATCTCCCCAACCACTGTGTTTAGTTCCTCCAAGGAACAGCCAGGCGTTCCCAGCCCAGCCAAGGAGCATAGAGTAATCTCTCCAGCGTGTCCTGGGTCTACCCCGAGGTCTCCCAGTTGGACATGTCTGAAACGCCTCCCTGGGGAGGTTTCAGGACGCGTCGTGACCAGATGCATGAGTCATCTCAGCTGGATCATCTTAATGTGGAGGAGCAGTGGCTGTAGCCTGAGCTCCTCTCGCTTGGCTGAATTCCTCGCCCTATCTCTATCCTCTTCCTCACCCCCCCTAGCCACCCATTTCTACTGCTTGTATTGACAACCTCGTGGTTCCGGTCACTACCCGTAACTTATGACCATAGAAACTAAGATTGACAGTAAATTGAGGACACCACATATTGCTTCATATATATGTGTAAGGTGTGTGTGTATATATATATATATATATATATATATATATATAAAGCAGAGATAACTCATAGCTACAGACAGGATATAATGAATATAAAAGAAGTGGCTCATTTGGATAAATAAATGCCAACAAATCTACCTACAGGTACTCATAAAGTTAACTGAACTGAAGACTTAAACACACATGTGATTTCTGTACTATAGGATCTCCTAATCAAGACTGTAACAAAACACATAAAGAGCTGAAGTCCTGCTCCATGGGACTTTATTTTGAGAAAAAGAAATTGCAGTCAATGGTGGGAGATGATTAATTTTTGATCCCTTCTGAATTATTCCACCATTTACATATTTGATCTTCCTCCATTTAAATGTTATTTTTATCGGTCAAGAAAGTCATCATTTGTGGGTAAAAAAAAAAACTGCTGAAGTATCTGTGAAAATACTGGCATTGAAAACTTGTCGAAGTAATATCATGGTAACAGACTCTTTCCAGGAATCCGAAAGTCTCTCTACTGCTTTAACATAACCAGAATGTAGTGATTTTCACCTTTTCTAGTATTTTTTCACCTCACTTTCATAGGTCGATGTCAAATGTGCCAGAGCAGCAGCTGTTTCGGTGTTAGCGATGTGTCACATACGACAAGACATAAAGTTCATTGAGTATTTTTCATTTTTAACACAAAACTAAATGTATCTTTACCATCACTACCAAGAACTGCAACATTGAGTGAGATTATGTTCTTCATAGACAGTCATCATATGTGTAAAAAAGTGGCACAAATTAAACTGGATTAAATCATTATCATTCTCTCACCACTGACACCATTGATGCTATTTGTCAGCAGCAGATGATGTTATGATGTGATGTGGGATCATGGGAGTTGTTGTTTTCACCACCATTATCAATGAAAATGGAATAAAAAATCAGGTGTATCGACAAGTCGCTTTACATTTTATATATACTCACAATATGTCATTACATTTTACATGAGAGTACCAGAAGTAAATGCTAACATTGGTATTTTACTATACATCATCACAGGTATCAAACATGCGGCCCGGGGGCCAAATCTAGCCCACCAAAGGGTTCAATCGGCCCCTAGAATGAATTTGTGAAATCCAAAAATGACACTGAAGATATGAACATTTTAGGTCAATTTAATCTAAATCGGATCAGACTAGTAAAATACTATCACAATAACCTATAAATAATGAAAACTTCTAATTTTTCCTCTTTGAGTGTAAAAAAAAAAAAAAAAACCAAAATTAAACAAAAATTTTTAAATTTAAGACTAGCCTTTTATATAAAAAAAAAAATAAAAAAAAGTGAATAACCTGAAATCTCTTAAGAGAAATACGTGGAATTTTATTCTACCTGTTATTTAATGTTTTGTGTATTTGTAGATCCACTGTGATCCACTAATATAAATGATAAACTAAGGCATAATATTGTTAACATTGCACTTGAAATTCCAGGTTGTTCTTGTCTGTTCATATTATGTTTGAGTATAAGTCATAGATATAAACATTTTTCATCATGGAATTTTAATTCTTTCACTCAAACTTGATCATCCTATTATTTATATTATGTCACTGGTCCCGCCCACTTCATTCCATATTAGGCTGTCTGTGGCCCCTGAACTAAAATGAGTTTGACACCCCTGCTGTACATGACAGGCCTTGTTGTTTTTTGATCTACTTTCACTCATTCAACACAGACCTATTATTCAGATAGACAACCCCTTAGACTTGGATCCTGTTTTACGCACTTGCGAACACAGATAAAGACAGGAAGGGCAAACAGGCAAAATATGACTGAACAAGTACTTTTGGCATCGGCGCGGTCTTCCCTAATGTAAACACGACTGCTTGAGCCAGCGGTGAAGAAATTAGGTTTACATGAAGAGCCGTGGCCAACACTTACATCCTCCAAAAGCAATACTGAGACGAGTGGAGAGCAGTCTGTATCTGTCTCTAAACGGAAAAAAGCTAAAATTACCAACCTTGGTTCTCTGAGATGAGAAAGATTGAGGAGACCCCGTTCAGGGAAATACTGCTGCCTGTTGCCATCTTTCTATTCCTATCTGGATGTCAGTTTTAATGAGGTCTGGGAAGGTAGGACTGTTGCTCAAATAACTAGAGCAGATCAAGGTCCAAGTGACTGAAGCATTGTGTTTTTCATCTGTCAATAAAAGATGAGTTTTTAATGGAATGGGAGGGGGGAGGGGGGGGGATGCCCCATGTCTGGTCCACGCTCATCACAGACAGGGACCTTGACTGACTCTCATGCTCCATCTCTGTCACCCCAGCTCACGTTCTCCCTTTTCTTTTTCCACTTGTGTCTGTTTCTGTCTGTCTCTGCTTAACGTCCGTCACTCTGGCGGCTCCTGCACACAGGCCCGTGAACAAACAACAATATTGAATCGCCCACCCGCCTGCCTGAAGAGAACCTTTTTTTCATTGACACCACATGAAATGACCTTCAAATCAAACTACGGCGAGCACAAACAAACTCCTCGATCCCCTTTTCCTTTTCATGTCCTCCTTGAGAGGCTGTGGCTTTCTGTAGGTGAAGACGGAGTGGCACATGAGCGCCTCACGGGTGAGAACAACTCAATCTCACATGTCCTATCTGTACTTTCCCAGAGGCTAAGACAGTTTAATCAGCCTTTGAGGATGTAGATAGCAGACTGATATGTAATGTCTGACTGGATGACCAGTTGACTGACTGACGGGCTTCCTGATTGGCTGACTGCTTGACTGCCTGGATCTCAAGCTGATTGATTATCTGACCGGCTGGGTAATTGACTGATTGATTAAATGCATGATTGCCTGCCTGACCGACTGGCTGGCTGACTGACTGACAAGAAAGGGTATCAGGAATCAAGAAACAGAATGATTGTCCCAAATTCCATCTCACTCTCCTCTCTGGTTTGGCTCAACTTTCTTACAGGAGCTTAAGTTGTAAAGC
Organism: Maxillicosta whitleyi; assembly: GCA_029822895.1. Classification (NCBI taxonomy): domain Eukaryota; kingdom Metazoa; phylum Chordata; class Actinopteri; order Perciformes; family Neosebastidae; genus Maxillicosta; species Maxillicosta whitleyi. The sequence goes on from JAPSES010038581.1 coordinate 10,664, forward strand.
TGCTGAGCCATAGCTGTTATAGGGTATTACCCAGGGCTTGCCTAAATTATTAGTTTATGCAAATGACAAAATTGGCCATTTCAGCATCTACTGAGTCACACGCATGCAGCATGCACCACACCTGCAGAGAAGACACAATGAAAAATCCCATAGTATACTGTTATTCAACATGAGGTTAGCCAAGGGGAGAAAGCAAATCTATATTTTTTTTTCTGGAGTTAGTATTAAAAGCTGTTCACACCTGCAACGCTACGATAAATGCCCTGAATAAACCGTAATAGCTCCACAAGACACATGGCTTACACCCACCTGCAGTAGTGCCCTCAGCAAACAATGAAAAAGGCCCAGAAAGGACTCTAATATAGATGTGCAGGATAGTCTACAGAAGGGAAACACTTCACTTAACATGAGGGCAGTGCTCAATGAGGAAAATGGAAAATGGGATCATTTAAAAGGCAATGCACAGTAAGAAATATGAACCAATTGATATGCCTTTCGGGCCAGTAAAAGTAGATAAAGCTCAGAAGAAACCAAGGTAATCAAGTTTTATGTGCGGGTTTATGGCATGAATGGTATCCTCATTCAAATCAATATCCTCATTGTAACCCTTTCTTAAATTTAATCCCAGAAAATTCAATAAAATTGCCTCCCACACACACAATTAATCCCCATAGGAATATCACATTGTTATCATGGGAGAGATATTAAAAAATGAAATAAAATAAAAAAACAAGACATTCTTGAGCATGCCACATTGTGTTATATTTATGAGGTAGGTTAATAAAAGATTAGTTCATGCAAGTTTATAATTCATATTTTAATATTTTTAAGAAAAGTGACTTGGTAAGTGTTTGTTAAGTGTTTGGTTTATTGCGCTTTTTTTCCTTTTTTTTTTTTGCAGAAATATTCTTAAAAACTTACCGGAGATCTCGGTCTGAGGTACCCCGGCAAGAGTGAATCCTTTGCCGGTGTAGAACTGCCGCAGGTCGGCGCAGCTCCGGTCCGCCCCGGCGGCCGGGCCCGGTGCCGCAGACAGACACGCCAAGGCGCACACGAGCACCGGGAGACGCATCTTCCAAGGTGTAGTCCGTTTCCTCACAAGAACAGCAAAACAGTCCGCAAAATCCCGGAGATATAAGGTCCGTGAGATTCAAGTTCTCGGAAGGTTTAGTTTTCAGTGTTTTGTTTTGGTTTTATTTCTAGGAGTTGCTCTCTCTCTCTCCGGAGTGCGCGGAGATCCGGTGCTGAACTCTGTGTGAGCCGTGCGTTCCGGGCTGTTTGTGCGGGAGAGGAGCGCGGCTGGAGGTGTCAGGTACACCCTGCTCCTCCTCCTTCTGGAGAGCCGGAGCCGCAGAGATGCCAGAGACAAAAGACAGAGCAAAGGAGAGAGAGAGAGAGAGAAGGAGGGAGAGAGAGAGAGAGAGAAGGTGGAGGTGGAGGGGGGGGAGCAGGTGTCGTTCAGTCAGAAGCCGGTGCGGATCTGCGCTCACACTCTCCGGTCAGCATCACGGAAATCAGGCCGTTCTATGGAAACAAAAGAAAGAAAAAAAGCTTCTGTTGTTTCTAAGGCGCTGCAGAAGTCCAGTGGATCCTCCTGTCTGCGCTTTGGGACAATGTGCTCCTGCTCCTGACTGTGTGTGGATGGGAGTGTTGATGCGCCCGCACACGCGTTCTCCCTTTGTGTGATTCTTCTGCTGTAAACTTGGGCTAAACAGCGACACCTGCAGGTTGCGACAACGGGGGG